>LR749487.1:3844151-3862581 GCA_902729485.2 Mus minutoides | reverse complement strand
GGAGACATACAGGGATAAAGGGGGGAGAGACAGATGGGGATAGAGGGGGAGAGACAGATTGGGGTGGAGGGGGAGAGACAGATTGGGGTGGAGGGGGAGAGGCAGATGGGGGGGTGTTCTTTTAAAGTTTCCTATTAAAGTAAATGTCTCTCTGTGTGACATTAAGGCAGTTTCACAGTTATGGCAGATTATATATAGGCTTTGCAGAGAGGAAAGATGATTAAGAGCCTGAGACATCATTGTTTCTACTTACCTCATTCCATTTTCTCTGCTTTCACTTCTTTCTTAACACCCCCCCTCGTTTCCCTCCCCCCTTTCTCCCCCACCCCCACCCCATCTTCTGTGCACATTTCAGCAGCTGTCAGTAAGCAGATCTCAGTGGCTCTCCTCTCCTCTTTTCCTCCCTTTCTCCCTTTCACAAGACCGATCCCCTTGGATACAGATGACCCCTGGGGAGGACTGGGTGGGAGACAGAGGACCTCAGATCTGCCAGTCTTCTCCCCCTGTCTCTCACTGTAGCTGAAACAGGGGACTCTGGAAGTTGTTAATCCGCTTTCTCCCTTCCTGTCAGGCACAGAGGACAGCCCAGTCACTTCCTACAGTGGCCCGCCATTGCCCCAACCTCTGGCTCGCTTTAATGGTGTTTCAGTTTTCCCTTAGGTCATTTTACACATCTTTTCAGAGCTATGGGATCCACTCAGCAGATCTGCTAGTGCCCCAGAGGCTACTGGCTCTCAGTTGAGTAGGGGCACAGACGGCAGGGACCAGACCCTTTACTGTGTGAGAACACAAAGCAGAGAGAGAATTTCAGGTTGATTTGAATGAGAGAAACCTGTTTCCCAGTGTCACTCATTGCATGTGGGCATGAGCCCTGTCCCCTTCTGTCATGGTTCTTCATCCATGGTATGCCTCATTATGATGGTACATCCTTTGCCTGTGGTGTGATCCTTACTATTATAATGAGGTAAAGGCTAGCCCAGTGACAGTCTATGCATATGTATGTGCTTCCTGTTGTGGAGGAATGATTACCATTGTCTTACAGCAAGCAGAGTTAATTCAATCTCATAGTGAATTTGCAGAGAGGTTGTCGGGACTTCAAAGCCATTGTTAGATTAATCCTTTGCTGAGGCCATGACTTCCATTTGCCCCTTTCTCTTTGCTCTTCTCTGTGTCCTCTTTCCCAGAGGGCTTGGTGACCACATAGCTTTGAAGACAGCTTTGAGTTTCTTGTTTTATGTTTCTTTACCTCTGTCCTGTGTGATCCCCCCCCCCCCCGTTTGTTTGAAGCCAAGTTAATTCTCAGAGCCCCTGCTTTCCCTTAAATCTCCACCGCAGCCTGGGCTTCCATTTGGGTGAAATCGGACTCTTCTGACTTTGATTTGGGAGCTCAGAGAGGTGACTAGTCCTTGGCGTGACACTGGCCTGGGAAATGTAAACCGGAGCACGCTTTGCTTTGCTTTCCCAGTCTCGGCATTCTGGGACTCGCTGGGCAGGAGTTTGCTTGACTGAAGGTCAATGCAGCTCAAGATTGATCCCTGTTTACACTTCAGACAGGAAACATGAGCTCTGCTTATCTGGTTCTCCTCCACCCCTCCCGCATTCTGTGATGTTTAGTGACTGTAAAACTTAAGCCCAGGCTTGTTCTGAACTCTTGTGTAATATTCTTTAAATTGCATTTGGTATATGTAGTGTGTGTGTGTGAGTAACTGTGTATGTGTAAGTGTGTATTTGAATGTGTGTTGAATGTGTGTATGTAAGTGTGTGTGTTTGTGCATACTTGGCAATCAGAGGACAACTTGAGGAAATCTGTTCTCTCCTTCCACCTTGTAGAACCTGGGGAGTGAACTTTTTGGCCAGCGCCTTTACCCACATCTCATCTGGACTCTTCCTGCATCAGCCTCTGAGCACTAGAACTGTAGGGGAAACATTACCACACTTGACCTTAGCCCTTCCTAATAAAAGAAATTGTATGAACTTCAAAATTTGGAAAGAAATTTTGAACCTCTATTAATCTAGTAGCAAAAGTAATCTTTCATAAAAGCATTTTATTATATTAACTATTAATTATTATATTATTTATATTATCTATTATACAACATTTAGATGGATTATTTTTATATACTATTCATGTTATATTGTTATACATTTTATATATTACATTACATATTTATTATTCTAGTATTTATTGTATCTATTATACATAAATATAAGATATATTTATTATTTACTTTTTATTCATATCATATATTATATAATTATGTTAATTATATTATTTATAAATATTATTCATTATTATAAATTAGTAGACTTGCTTGTAAACTCTGTGACTAAAACATAAGGGGAAAATCATGAGTTCACTTCAGTCTGACACTACACTTTAACATACTTACTTGTCGATCGTACAATGAAAAATGTAAAACACATTATTTCTAGAAGCATCTTTGTAATAAATATTCACATCTAAGTCATCTAAAGCTAAATTTTAACACTGCTACTGTAGCTGTCTGTTTTCGTTAGTGTATGATTATATTGCTATTTTTTTTTAACTACAGTTACAGAAGCTTAGGGGAGGAGAATATAACATTTACATAAGTCCTGTGGGTCTGGTCTTCTGATGAGATCTTTCCATAGATCCACTAATTTCAATATTGGAACAACCCAATAGGTTTGATATTCCTTCTGTGTCCAGTAAGGAAGCTAAGTGCTCAGAAAAGGTGTGTGCGGGCAGCAAGCACCCGCTGAATTTGTGAGCTTAGCTTTGACTGATATCAGAAGGGAGGAAGCTAAGCAGGGAGAGGAAGAGAGGAGTGGGGTGGGGAGCCTGGGGGTGGGGCACATTCCCTACTTAAAGTTTTTGGAGATTAGACCTCTGGGGAAAGAACAGCAGATCACGCTTGTGAGTCTGTGCTTGCAACCAGACTACCTCCAGCTTCTCAAGTAGGTCTGAGTTGTAACCTGTCATCTTAGGAAGACTTGCCCTCTGGCCTTTACCTATAGACGAGCCTCCTTCCCCTCCCCACTCCCTGGCTAAACACATTTTCCCCTTTCCTCTCCTCGGCCCACTTGACAGAAGACCCTGAACTACCCCCATAGGGTGTCATGCTGTTTCGTTTTTATAAAGTAATAACCCTACAGACCATCCTTCTCAGAGCTCTATAATCTGCTCACTGCCATCTCAGTTACAGAGTGGGTGTTGGCTCACATGACCTGTCAGTGACACCTTCACATTTCAGGACCTCTGTGTGCTTCGTGGACATATTTATAATGGCTTGTGATCCCTTCCCCTTCCTTAGTGCCAATAAAAACACTGGTTGAAGGTTCTGGAGAGATGGCTCAGCATTTAAGAACTCTTGCTATACTTCACATAAGGTGGCTCACAACCTCCTGTAACTTCACCTTCAAGGAATCCAACATCCTCTTCTGGCCTCCTAGGGCATCTGCACACATGTGCACATACCCATGCGCGCACACGTGCACGCACACACACACACACACACACACACACACACACACAGGTTAAATTAAGTTAAAAAAAGAAAATAAACTGTTGGTGACCAACAGATCTCACACCTTGCACCCTCGATTGTTGGTCTTTCAGTTTGTCACGGGGACTGTTTATGATCCCATGTTTTAGCTGAGGACACTTGAGCAGGTACTCCTGTAAAGGCCTCTGGGTCTTTACTGTTCTTATGCTTATGATCAACTTTCAGTACTATTATAAAGGCCTTGAGGAAGCATCTTTTCTTATTCCTTACTCTCATGAACTAGACCTTTGTTTTAGAGGTCCCATAGTGCTTACACAGAGTGGAGAGAGTATTTTCCTCTAGCCTCTGGGAGCACACAGACATATGCATCCACATATACATCCCTTATGCAGCACCCCACCTCCAACACACACACACACACACACACACACACACACACACACACACACACACACCCCTTAAGGGGAACAAAAGCTTAGGAAAGTAGACAGCCTTGTGGAGGTCACCCATCTTTGCAAGGAGTAAAAGCACCAGTCTTGTTGGAAATGGTGTCAGAATCAAGCATCTGCCTTAGCAGCGCATCTTCTATTTCCATATCCCTTCCTATTCCCTCTTCCAAATTCCACTAAGTTCTGTGACATCACGGAGCCAGCGTGGTCAGTGTGCAAATGGAGTGGCCTTGCTCATCAGTGTCAGACTTTCACTAGATTCAGAAGGAAGGTAGAGGGCAGAAGGGAAGAAAAGGAGACAGGAAAGCATCGGCTCTGATGGTAAATGCCCTGACCTTTGTTCTTATTCTCCCAAAGCAGAGTGACTATCGGGTCTATCTTTGTAGAGTACAAAGCATGATCTCTAAGTCACACATAGAACTAAACAGAAGGTACAGACAGTTCCAAGCACCTATTGGACATACTGTGTTCCTTGGGATTCTGACTGTCTTGTCAAGTATGAAAATGGAGAGGAAGCCACCAGCTGTAATCTGAGGACTTTGTCTCACCTGCATAGGTGCAGGCGGGATGAGATGGCTTTAAGAAGATGAGTGTATAAACACAGGCAGTAAGAAGCTAACATTGCTCAGACTCATTTCCTAAGGTAGTTTCTGAAATGAATAGGCATCACCGTAGTTCAGACCTCCCCAGAAAATATCTCCCCCCTAGAGATTTTTCTGGAAAGACTTGTTTTTCCTGGGCAGGTTTGGTCTTGACAGCCGATAAGTAAATGAAGGATTAGTACCTGGGTGTTATTAACTCCTGGCATTTAAAAAATCAAATAATTGTTTGAAGGAGAACAGGAGTGGGGAGATTAGGAGAGGAGAGGGGGTGCTTTGCAAACATCAGTTTGATAAAATGTTAAATGCTTAGGAATATTTTTTTACTACACAGCAAGACTTCTGTCCTCAGATGTTTTGAATGACCAAATGAGCTTCAATTATTTCACCTCAGGTAAATGTTTAGCTTTCGACTACAGAAGTATGCTTCTATTATGAGCAGTGCTTTTAGTCTCTAAGAATATGAGGTGCTAAGTAAAAACTGCCGTGTAAGACAATAATGGGGACTGATCAGGACCACGTTAAGTAGTGAGTCTGTGTCCAATGGAGGTGGCTGTCATTTACACTAGCAATGGTACAGCGCCACTGTGATGCAGAATTCACAGAGCTGGTTGGATGAGGTTTTGACTGGTGTAGCGTAACTGATGGTACGGCACTAAGTCCTGATTTTATTTTAGCTAATTAAATAAGGCCTTAATGAGAACAGAACAGGCTTTATTTAGGACTGGAGGAGCAGAAGTGAACAGGAAGTGTCCTAATTGGTAAAGGTGTCCTGATTTCTCCAAAGTCTTACAGTAGGCTGATATAGATACCTTAGTGTCTTCCTACTCAGGGAAAGCGTATCTTCCAATACAAGCATGTCTGCAACAGTACAAAGATAATTGTTAGTGCTCAGCTTTCTCTCCAAAGAAAGCCTGTGATGGGTCTTTGACGAGGACAGGCAACTGCCCATGAAGACTTGTGTCCTGGAAGTCAGCTGCAAATATTAAGGTCTAATCTATCTGTCGTAACCCCATTTCCCTCTAATAACTCAAAGCCCATTACATCATATACATTATTCATATGCTTATCAGGGTTCTGCTGAAATTATAGTTTCTGCTGGCATTGCCTAAGGGGACAGCAGTCTGGTGATTACGGCTTTGGAGTCGCAGCCATAGCAAGTCCAGCCCTGGGCCTCCTTGCTGAATTGTGCCAGCAGGCAGTGCAGACACCGGAGAGGCTCCCGAGGTAGATTTCACTGCCACCTGACAACTGTCCAGGTAGCTCTATAAATGCATACAGTGCTCAGAGAAGTGGACTGGCTTAGGACTGGAGGAGAAAGTTTCAGTGTCCCAGCTTGCAGCTCTTCATTTGACAAAAGACAATTCAAGAGGGCCTATACACTAGAGTTATTTGTATTTACAAATGCAAAGTGCTGGGAACCTACTCCTGACTGTGAGGAGTTACAGAGAAAGACAGCAGGGCGTGGAGTCCCAGCTCTGGATATTGTTGTGTCCCTTGTCCCTTAGAAGTGGAAGCTGGAAGCAGAGCTAGCAAACTCCCCCTGGAGGGTCCTGTGAGTCAGGTAAGGTGCGATATGGAGAAGAGTATCTGGGGAAATCTGGCTTTGAGACCAGGCTCCACCAGCTCCGGCTGTTTGTGACAATCCAGGGAGAGAGGGGAGAGGAGTAGCTAGCTGTAGGGAGTTTTGTGATCTATCTCCGAGTTGTGAGTCAGAGTGCTCTGAAGGACTCCAGAGGGCTTTGGGGCTTTTGGGTGTGTTTATTCTTGTCACTATGTGGTTGCACAGGATTTTAGCCCAAGTGTTCATTCAGCAAGAGAGGCAACAGTTTGCAATGACTGTTATCTCCCTGTGTGGTACGGGATGGGACAGAGTCTGTAGTGTCTCAGCCAGTGGGTGCTGAAGGTGATTGTTCTGTGAGCCTAGAGAATCTACCCAGAGTCCTCATCCACCCTCTTCTCCCCGCCTTTGCATTTGCAGAGCCTCAAAGTTAGTGCAAAAGGCTCCATGACCACGATAACAGTGTGTCTAATCAGAGAGGTGGGGGAAGGAGAGAGAGCACATGAGTCCACGTACCAGACATCATTTAAACTGAGTTTATTAATGACAAACCAGCACTGCTGGGCCGGTTGCTTAGAATAGAGAGGCTCCAAATATGTCTTAAGCAGACCCCAAGTTTACATAGGAAGGTCTGTCTTCACTGATCCTGGTTGGAGCAGGCGAATCTGTGACTCATATCTGTTTTCTCTGGTGTTCAGATATCCCCGTGCCCTGTTTTGTGCATTGTGGCTTTGGTGTATAGATGTTCTTTTCTTGGTGTCTCATGGACATTGCCACCAGCCTCAAGTCAGGCTGCCATAGGAAGTTTTAAGTGATACTCCATTTGTCTTGCTTGAAGGTGAATGGCTTCTTCTTGGCCAGGTACCTTTGATCTCGACTCTCCATCTACACATACCAGGCTGTAGAGGCCTTAGGCCTCAGTGCAGACCAATGAGAAAAAGCTGCTCGGAACAGTTCCTGGGTTTATCAATTGTATCAGACAAAAGCCTTTCAGTGTCTTGAGAGAGTAGGCTAAAGCTCTGTCAATTTCTGGGGAGGAAAAAATGAGGGTTGCTAAGGCTAGCAGTTAGGAGCCATAAGTGTCCCCAAAAGGCCTATGTGCTAAAGGCTTCCTTGGCAGCTTAAGTCACTGTGTTTAAAGAAGTGGGAGCTACCATGCTCCTGTGAACACAGCTCTCTAGTTTTAGTAAGTAATTCAAATTAAAATCATTGGTTCACACGCAGAGACCAACAAAGAAAACAAAATGTCAAGAATAACAAACCAACAGACATAAAAGTAGAAGGTTTACTTCAGAAAAGGATCAGTGGGTAGAGAAAAGAGCCATGAACCAGTAAAGAGTAAAGGGGAGAAATATGATCAAGCACATTACATACATGCTTAATTATGTGTTATAACAATCTTCAGAAAAGAAGCAGCGCCTAGTGAAGGAAGTTAGGACACTGGAGGCGTGCCCTTGAAAGGGTGTACTGGGATCTGGTCCAGGTCTCTCAGTCTCTCTGTCTCTGTCTATCTTCCCCCCACCCCTCCTTTCCTGCCTCTATGAAGGAGGCATCTCCTGCTCTCTTCACCGAGATGGGCTGTGTCAGCCCAAGTTCAAAGGCAACCAGGATGAGCAAACAGACAACATCTTCAGCTGTGACCCACAATGAACCCCCCCTCCTTAGAAGCTGACTTCCCGGGTGTCTTCTCTTAGTCCGATTTTTCAGGTGTTTTGTCATAGAGATGGAGAACTAACTAGCCCGTGGGTTAAGCTTTTTTTTTCTGCGTACGAGCTGTAATCCGTATGTGGGTAAGCACCTCTACCATTTCCTAATACTTCTGGCCTTGGGCCCACGGAGACTGCAGGAGAGTATCGGGCAAACTGGTCGTGGTCTCTCTTCAAGCACACACACACAGTGCTTGCTGAGCCCGAGTGACAGCAGAGCCGTGGTGGAGAATCTACAGAGTGGGGCGGTACTTTTGCATCCATATTCTTTATTCTATTTTGAAAACCAAGAGCCTGGTGAGGAGATTGACTCTACCCTTGTTAGCTAACCACCTCTTCCCCACATTGTTTCCAGGAGAACTTGGCATTCCTGAGCCCAGTAGGTCGCCTTTATTCTGTTGTTATGTGAAATGTTAAATGTCAGCTGTGAGACAGATTTAACCAATTAAGCAGTTATGGTTAGTGATGAGGTTTACACAGTAGGTAAAATCCCCAAACAGGAAGAATTAAGGATAGAAAAGGAACCAGATCCCTTTCGGAAAGATCTCCCACATACCCCAGAACCACTAGAAATGTTTTTACAGTCTATTTAATTTTAATAACACAAAGTGCATTTCTATATATTCTCAAATATCTGTTGGAAAATAATTAATTAAAAGCTTTGTTAGCACACACACCCCTCTTTAAGGTAATGTAAGTAATTCTCTATACA
Source organism: Mus minutoides (assembly GCA_902729485.2). Taxonomy (NCBI): domain Eukaryota; kingdom Metazoa; phylum Chordata; class Mammalia; order Rodentia; family Muridae; genus Mus; species Mus minutoides. The sequence continues at coordinate 3,854,069 of LR749487.1, read as the reverse complement.
ATGGGAGCGTTGCTTGAACAAGAGAGAATGGTGTTACTTCACTCAGTTGGACTGTGGCCCTCATTTCTAGTGATGTTGAGCACAGTCTAAGGAATGTGTGAGGTCTGCAGCCAGTGCCCTTACTGTGCACACTGGCTTTGCTAGAACAGCGTTTACATTCCTGTTAGCTTCAGACTAATGAGAACTTCTTGCTTTAGCTTTTGCCTTGGGAATAGGCCAGATACCAAAATCACTTCTTGGGTCACACGTCCAAGTGCTTAGCAATTAAAAAAAAAAAAGCTTTAAAATAACTGCATAGAAATCAAACTTTAAAATAAATCTTCCGTTATCAATTATGTATATTATTTGGGTATGTTCACAGGAGTGCAGGTGCCCAAAGATGCCAGAGGCATCAGAGCTTCCTGAAGTTGGCATAAACACACGGTTTTGAGCCACTTGATGTGGGTGTTAGGAACCGAACTCAGGTCTTTTGCATGATCAGTAGCCACTGAGCCGTCTCGCCTGTCCAGAAACTCCATTCTTGTTTTCCTGTTCTGTTAGCGCTCTCATCTTTTCCTCTGAGAACTAAGGCCCAGAGGCTTTTGTGAGCTGGACGAGACCTTTGCTACTGAGAAAAATACTGAATCCACATACCCCATTTACATGTTTTAAAATTTAATTTATTTTTTTATTGTGTCAAGGTCTAGCCTCTGTCCCAGGTTGTCCTTGAACTCTTCATCTTGGTCCCCAGGTGCTGGAACTATAGGTGTGCCACATGCCTCGTTAGACAAGAGGCTTAAAACAAACAAAACAAAACAAAACAAACCAAAAACCAAAAACCAAAAACCAAAAACCAAAAACCAAAAACCAAAACAAAACAAAAAAAACACGTTCTACAGAGAATGGCTTTAATTACGAAAAGGTAATCTTGCTTCAGTGCAATTAAAGAATGATATTGGAGACAAACAGGCCAAGTCCTCAGATAGAACCCGCCACCATGAATTGCTTTAATAGGCACTAATTTTGCATTTTGACCAATTCATCACTCAGCCATTCATGTATCCATTCACTCATAGACAGACAGATGTTGCATGCTTATCACATGATATTCACTGATGATCCAAAATTATATGCATCATCTATGCTGGAGAGACTCGATTCAACAAGACTGCAGCTGTTGGATACCGGCATCAGTGCCTTGGGCTTTGTTAAGGCTTAGTGATAGGGGTTTTGAAGCGCACAGTGAAATATGTGCCCAGGAAGAGATTGTTACTTGTTCAAAATTGAGACGATACCATCATGGGTTGTCTACAGGCCCTCCTATCATGAGTAGCTTCGCCTGTGCCAGGCAAGGATTTGATAGTTGAGGAATGGGCACAAGGATACTGCCTGCCCCACGATACCTCCAGCTATGGGCTGCAGTGGATGCCAGCGAAAGGTCAACTCAGGAGCCAGAGTCTGAGCTCTCGGGGACTAGAAAATCAGGTCCATGGGGAAAGCCTCCTTTGGGGCAGTGAATGGAGGTGCTCATATCCTTGTAAACCAGTTATAGCCAGCTACTTAGGAGCCAGTTTTACGTACTAGGTCCTGACACACAAATCAGTCTCCGGCTTCCAGTAATTTTTTTCAGTGTGTTTGTGTTGTATATGTGTGTGGTGTGTACATGTGTGTGTGTGTGTGTGTGTGTGTGTGTGTGTGTGTGCACTTATGTGAGTGTGCTTACTGTGTGTGCATATGTGAAACTCAGAGGTTGATGTCGGTGTCTTCTATTGTTCTGCACCTTATGTACATTTTTATATACTTTTATGGGACTATGTGCTTGCATATGTGCAGGCATGCATGCTCACATACATGCAAGGTGCTTGCTCACATACCTGCACATGGAGACAAAAGGAGGTCTCTGCTCTGTTGCTCTCTGAGGTATTCCTTTGAGATAGAGTCTCTAAGTGAACCTGGAGCTAGACTGACGGCCTCAGTGACCTGCCTTCCTGTCTCTGACCCAGTGGCCCTAGGGTCACAGATAACTAGCCATGCCTAGCTTTATAAGAGTTGGGATTCGAACCCAGTTCCTTCTACTCTTTCTTGCAATCAGCACTCTTACCTACTAAGTCATCTTCCAAGCCCGTCACCTTAGTTTTTGAGGCAGGGTCACTCTCTGAACTTTGAGCTTGTCATTCTGGCTAGCCTGTCTGGTCAGTAAGCTTACAGGATCACCATGCCCTCAGCTCTGAGAACAGACATTTATGTCCCCACGCCTCGTTTCTATGTGTGGCTGAGGATCTGAACCCACTGACCCATGTCCCCAGCTTTATGAATCTTAAATTTTTGATATTTTTATTTTTACCATGTTATTAATAATAATAAAGTAACCTCACTGCAGGTTTATTTAAGATCATCAGAATGACCACCCCATGACTGATTACTAACATTCAGGTGGTGATTACTGTTAACATGACAGGCTCTAGAATCTCTAGAATGAATAGAACAGAGAACGCAAACTGAGGGTGAGCATCTCCTTCCCTCAGCAGCTACAGGTACTCGTCACTGAGCCATTGCAACCATGAGAGAGTTTGTTTTCCTGCCTATTGCTGACAAGGCCACCACTGGGTGATCTCAGCACTATGAGGCCAGGGAGGACTGTCCTTGAATCTGTACTACTGTTATAGGCTGCTAACACCTGACAAGATCTTCTGGTTGCTTCCTAAATTATAATAGACCAACTCTAGGCTCAGCCTCAGCCTGTTTCTTTTTCTTGGCCACTGTGAGGCTCTGGGTGTTATGAGAGACGAAGGGTAGAGTAAGAGTGGCCATCTGACCTGAGAAATTAGAGACCTTGAATTAATGGAGCCATTTGATCCCATTGCACAAAAAGACTACCACTTGTGTGGCTTTGTGATTTGTAAAAGTTTAAGTTTATTCTGAAAGTACTACCAGCTTGATAACGCAGTAATAGATAGCACTTTGCCTTTTAAACTGGATTTTTATGGCACCAGTATACCCTTAGATTTCTCATTAAGGTAATTTTAAAAGACTATCCAGTCTGAAAGGAAGTTATGACCAAGATTGGGAAATAATAAGATAAAATGTCAGCTCAGTTGGGAATGCTGTCTCCTTTAAACTCTCAGGGACAGTGGCAGTAAGAGGTGAGAGGCCTGAGTCATGATAAGCTGTGGGAAAGGGACGTTTCTTTTCTTCATGCAAGAGCACCCAGCACACTGGGAGAATTACTAGGAACCTGTTCATAGCTGAAGATATCAGAACCTGCACACACAGTGAGGCCTTTGTCATCGGGAAGGCCTGTGATGATTTACAAAATATGGTGTAATTGAACAGCCTGAGAAAAGGTTAAGTTCCACTCCTCACAAGGACATTGAAAGTCTTCAAAGAGAGGGAGATAGTCAGGAAAATAAGAGGGAGTAAGAGATTATAAATGCCAGTGAGTAACAAGATTCCACTCACTGAGCTTGGAGGACTGTGGGCAGAAGCCAGCTCTGCAGAGCAGAGAGGATAATCAGGCACGTTCACGAGGGGACAAGAGTGGCAGTTTCAGATGGAATGGTGATGGGAAAGCAGAATGCCACCAGAGAGCAGGAAATGACACTTTGGTAACTGCCGAGGGGTGAGGAGAAAGCCCAAGATGGAATCTGTCGGCTTAGACTTTTCAAAACCCACGTTAATAAAGGTTGGACCCCTCCTCCCGCAGTAACCAGACCCGTCTGGCAGCATAGCAGTCACCTAGTGCTTGCTAACAAACAGAAGATTGAACAATAGATGAGTTAGCTGCGGCATATGCAGACCTCTGACGCCAGCTCAAGTGAACAGGCATCTCTGTGGTCTCGTCTTCGCTCCAGCGACATACCGTGTCCACAGGATCAAATGCAAAGATGGAGGAGCAGGGATTCCAACTCAACTCCGGGGTGTGGTTTCTAGTGCCTCTTGCCTTCAGGGTTTCTTAGTCTTTAGGTGTTCCCCTTCATTTTTTGAGAATACAAGTCTATCGGGGAAGTGGCTGTGGTCATTGGAGCATCTCAGAATGCTCCTTCCTAGCATATGTCACTCCCTAGAGGATTCTCTTACTAGACCTTGAACATCACTTATTATTTCCAAAGATAGACAAACAGACCCAGGCCTTGTAGAAACTCTAGAATATGGAAGGTGATAAGTTCTGGGCTGGTGATAGAAGACCACACCTGTAATAAAGCTAAAATGGAGGCATTGCGAGTCTTTTTTTTTTTTTTCAATTTTTTATTAGATTATTTTCTTCATTTACATTTCAAATGCTATCCCGAAAGTCCGCTATACCCTCCTCCTGCCCTGCTCCCCTACCCACCCACTCCCACTTCTTGGCCCTGGCGTTCCCCTGTACTGGGGCATATAAAGTTTGGACCAAGGGGCCTCTTTTCACAATGAGGGCCAACTAGGCCATCTTCTGCTACATATGCAGCTAAAGACATGAGCTCTAGGGGTACTGGTTAGTTCATATTGTTGTTCCACCTATAGGGTTGCAGACCCCTTCAGCTCCTTCGGTACTTTCTCTAGCTCCTCCATTGGGGGCCCTGTGTTCCATCCAATAGATGACTGTGAGCATCCACTTCTGTATTTGCCAGGCACTGGCATAGCCTCACAAGAGACAGCTATATCAGGGTCCTTTCAGCAAAATCTTGCTGGCATATGCAATAGTGTCTGTGTTTGGTTGCTGATTACGGGATGGATCCCCGGGTGTGGTAGTCTTTGGATGCTCCATCCTTTCATCTCAGCTCCAAACTTTGTCTCTGTAACTCCTTCCATGAGTATTTTGTTCCCCGTTCTAAGGAGGGATGAAGTATCCATACTTTAGTCTTCCTTCTTCTTGAGTTTCATGTGTTTTGCATTGCGAGTATTATAGTGGGTTGGCAAAGGTCTAGGTGGAAACAGGCACGTACTACCAACCAAAAGGACTCAGAGTCTGGAGAAATGGAATGTTGGACAGTTACCAGAATAAGCATTCACGCATAGGACACAGTTGAGCAAGATGATCTTGTTAAAAGACCATTGGAAAAAAACGTAAGCACTCCTCAGAGAATTCCTCACAAAATTGAGCCTGTAACCATACTCCAGAATTGTGGGTACCTGTACTGTGGGGCTTAGAAAGAGGCAGAAAGGGAGAGAGCATCTATTATAGCTCTAGCTGTACATTCCTATATTATAGCCTTGGTAGTTAACCAAGGTTCAAGGCAGTTGACCAAAACACCCAGCTAGCTTGTGTATTTTTGTTGCTTGACAACAGATAATTTATAAAGAATATAAGTTCAGTATTTGGATAAGTGTTCCTGAAAGCCCACTTAGTAAAGGATTGGTCCCAAGGTTGCACTCTTGGGAGATGGTGAAATCTCCAAGAGGCAAAGTTGAGTTGGAGGTTTTGGGTCAGCTCTTACAAGGGATTCTGGGAATATTTTCTCTGACAATGAGATGATCCATTTTCGCTCTCATGTGTTTCCTACCACTGCCACCTGGCACCCCAACAGAGACCTGAAGCAGTGGGTCTGCCCAGCTTGGGACTGCACTCTGCGAGCAGTGATAAACCTTTTCACTTAGGAGTTAACATCTCACACATTTTAAGGCAGTAATGTGAAACTAACTGAGAGATTTATTTGGTCATGGTTCTGGAGGCTGGGTTGGGGTGAAAGAACATGACTCTCCCATTTGGTAAAGGCTTCTTGCTCTATCATAATAGGACTGAGCTGGCCACGTGGCAAGACAGACCAGGTTAGCTAGTTCAGGTCTCTGCCTCTTGTATTGACTAAGTGAACGGCCATCATAGCAGCTGCTGTGTGTATGTTTCTTCCCTCTTTATAATATCATCAGAGGCAACAGAGGTAGAGTTTGCCATACCCAGTAATGTGTCCTCTCCACACATGTGCCTTTATGTGATGGCGATGGGATCTCATGCCTCCTGGACAGGAATTCCTCTTCCTCCATCCTTTTCCACTGGCATTAATCATGGTGAGCATCTTCTAGCACGCGGAAGCCAGTCTTACAAGATACTTTCCTCATCATACACCCAGTCCCTGTCATTGTTAGCTTTAGCTGCAAGCTTCACATACCTGGCAAGAGGGACCTCAGCTGAGGTACTGCCTTCATCAGAGTCGCCTGCGGGCATGTTCATGTTCATTGCTCACTAAGGTAGGAGGCCCCAGCCCACTGTGGGTGGTACCATCCCTATACAAGTGGGCTAGGATTTATATGATAGATAGGTACCTCATTGGTGGTAGGGAGATAGGGGGTGGGAGTTGGGGGGAAACTGGAAGCAAGCTAGAAAGCAGCTCTTCTGTGATCTCTGCTTCAGTTACTGCCTCCAGGTTCCTGCATTGGCTTCCCTTGATAATAGTCTAACCTGTAAGTGAAGTATAAAGTTGCTTTTGGTCATGGTGTTTATCACAGGAACAGAAAAGTAACTAGAGCTTTCCTTTCTTCTTCTTCTTTAAAATTAAATGCTATTTTTAATATCCATCCTAATTTCACTACCCAAACAAGAGCATCTACAGCAGTGGTTCTCAACCTGTGGGTCTAGATTCCTTCGGAATCAAATGACCCTTATACAGGAGTCACCTAATTGGAAAACAATGGTAGTTACATTACCTCATAACAGTAGCAAGATTGCAGTTATGAAGTATTAAATAAATGTATGTAGAAAATAATTTTATGTCTGGGGCGGAGGAGAGGAAACCATAACATAAACTGTATCAAATTAGGGCCATACACTTAGGAAGGCTGAGAACCACTGATCTGTAGTTTATGAAACCCATCTGTGTGGAATGTTATCTGATCGTCCCCAGAACCTTGGGAGATTGGTAGGAAAGATGAGTTTCCCCGGTTTAGCAACAGAAAGCTGTGTCGGGCTAAATGGCTTGTGAACTGAACCATAAAGCATACACCCCACACACACACCTCCCCTCCCCCGTTGCTTTGCCCTCCGTGGGGCTCTTCAGAGTCACAGTGTATGTGAGTTTCCACAAGGAGGTAGACCAGTACAACCATCTAAACATCTTTGGGTTGCTGGGTACTCTCCCAATTTAAGATAAACATGTTAGTTATCTTGGGAATTTCCCTAGTGATCTTCTTGGAAATTATTTTTGGTGTTTGTGTGTGTGGGGGGGGGGAGGTAATTTTTTAGTTGCTTGGCTTGCTCATTGAGAAAGTATTCAATCATGGTTGTTGGTGCTTAAATTATGAACTACCCTCAAAGATGGCAAGGAGGATGGGGGACCCTGGTGTAGACCATATGTGGGACTCTGCCCCAGTGTCCTCGGGGGTCATTCAAAGGGATGAGCAAAGAGGACCAGAGAACCAAACACTTTTACAAACAGGGAACGTCTGCCCTCACACAAACATTCCAGGAACTTGCAACGTGAAAGGCAAAGACCGGGAAGATGTCTTTTCTATGCTCACGCTAATGAAAAGGCAAATCGTTTGTAAACATACACAAGCAAAACATATATGCAGGCTAACACTGGAAATAATATACTACCGATTCCATAGGATTTGTCATAGATGCACTGAAATTAAAGGTATAGAAATAGCATCTAAGTGCTGAAAGGGCCCGGATATAGCTGTCTCGTGGGAGACTATACCAATGCCTGGCAACCATGGAGGTGGAAGCTCACAGTCAGCTATTAGATGGAACACAGGGTTCCCAAGGAAGGAGCTAGAGAAAGTACCCAAGGAGCTGAAGGGGTCTTCAACCCTATAGGTGGAACTAACTAGTACCCCCTGAGCTCATGTCTCTAGCTGCATATATAGAAGAGGATGGCCTAGTTGGCCATCATTGGGAAGAGAGGCCCCTTGGTCATGCAGACCTTATATGCCCCAGTTCAGGGGAACGCCAGGGCCAAGATGTGGGAGCGGGTGGGTAGGGGAGCAGGGCCGGGAGGGGGGAGGGTATAGGGAACTTTCTGGATAACACTTGAAATGTAAATGAAGAAAATATCTAATAAAAGTTGGGAAAAAAAAAGAGAAAAAAAGAAATAACATCTAAAGCAGTCGTGACTAAATGGCTTTCATGTGCAATGTTGAGGCCACAACAGAGCCCGGACACCTGCTTTGCATAATAGGAAGGGAAAGGATTTCAGCACACCCGGAAGTTGCCTGCTAGAGAGGCTGGGGGTCCTTGTCAGTGTTCCTCAGAGCAGCACTGAGCAGCTGTGGCAAACAGACTTAGTGAATGAAGGGGTGGGCTCAGAGGACAATGGCTTTCCTGTCTGGCCAGTCATAGCCATATTTTGCTGCAGCCAGGGAAATCTCCCAAAGGACAGAGCACATTCCTTCCCAGTCACATCTTCTTCAGGCCACCATGACTGGGAAGAACCTGACTCCCCAATCTCTCCTCTTGAGGCTTTGTCCCTCACCAAGCCGAGGGCTAGTTTGAGAATGAGCAAATGCTGGGGTTCGGTGCCTAATGTTGCCCTTGGCTATGCTCAGATGAGGTGAACAATTATCGTGACCACTACATACTTTAATCTGCCAGACTAGTGTTCATAACCCTCACAGAGATTACCTAACACCGTGGGAAAACACAGCTATTTACATTACAGTTCATAACGGTAGCAAAGTTAGTTATGAAGTAGCCATGAAATAATTTTATAGTTAGGGGGTCATCATAACATGAGGAACTGTGTTAAAGGGTCACAGCATTAGGAAAGTTGAGAACCATTGTGCTAGACTTAAGTGAAATATTGTCACCAGGGCAACTTAGAGCCATGTCATGTAAAAGAACAGGGATGGTAGCTCAGTGAGTTCCTTAGTCATTTGTGTAGTAGTTGTCCAACAAGCAGGCTCACACAGTTTGAAGAAGCGCCCTGAACTATAAACATAAACAAAGCAATGTGTCCTGGTACATGCCTGTAACCCTGGTACTGAGAAGGCAGAGGCTGGAGCCTGGAGAGTCCAAGGTCAGCCTGGGCTGCATGGGAAAATCTCTCAAATAAGCAAAGCAAGACAACAGAGAAGGAAGCTGAGGTCTTCCTTTCCCTCTCCTCTGTCAATACAAATGGCAGAAAGCTGCTTCTGCCTGCATAGTCTGCATCTGGGAACCTTCGCTGACCCTCAGGAGCATCCTAACCTGTATCCAGGGTGCCATCACCATCCAAGGAAGAACAGAAACTCCTCTGAGTATTCAGTGAGGACATTGGTTGAGAAACACTGGTATGGAAGGCATTCTTGCATACAATTGTCTTTTTTTAAATGTCCCACAATATTTATCTTCATGTGATTCTATCTTCCACAGTGTCACTATTTCATTAAATCCTACAGTAGATTGAGAGCAACTGTTGAAAGTCCACCCTCCTCTAGACCTAGTCTGTGTGGAAAAACCTTTAAATGAACAAAGTAGTAGTACAGCTGACCCTCACCATCCTTGGGTACCAACCAACCATAGAATGTCACATGGAAAATGTTGAAGAAAAGATAAATTTCCGTTCTAAACATGTCACATGCTTCCTCTTAGAATCATTGCCTAGAAATTGCTATAGAGCAGCTACTTATGTGGCATTGTACCTCATTAGGTGTTAGAAGCGCAGGCGCTAAAACACCATGCGGGAGGAACTTCACAGGAGATAGCATAATAATTGTGCCAGGAGCCCAGGTAGCTTTGGTATCCTTAGGGAGTTCTAGACTCTCTCTATATGTGTATTTTTGTGTGAAGTTTCCTCCATAAGATTAATAATATTAGTGTTGAATGTGTAGTTTGAGGTTTGAAAACAACCTACCAAGGTCTTCATAACTTTAAAATTCCTCATTCATAAATAAAAGAACAATACAAAAACTAGCGCTCCCCTTTCATCTCTGCTCACCATTTCCTTGCTGGAAGATATGTGGAAGGAGAGACAGCAGCAGCTGTCCCAACCATGGCTGCTGGTTTGCTCTATGACAGGTTTACAGCAAGCAGCATGGGCAGACAGCACT
>LR749487.1:3671473-3843564 GCA_902729485.2 Mus minutoides | reverse complement strand
AGCCCCATCCATCCACAGGGCTAACTATATCTTCCAGGCCCATCATAATGTCCGTCTCCTGTCATATTTCCTGGCAGAAGGTATCGTCCCCTTTCTTCCCCAGAGTTCCTTTTTTCTCCTGTGGTCTCTGCCTCAGACTCCAAGCCCAGGAACTGAAGCCCTGTCTAGCTGCCTTCTGCCTAACTATAGGCTATAGGCGGCTGTATTCAATCAATAGTTTTACATTAAGGAGCAAGATCTGCATAGCAAAAGCTGGCATATGTGAGAATTCACAGCTAGACTTGAGGCAACTAAACCTTGGGATATAGAATTTAACATTACAATACATAACAACAGACCAAACCTCAAGAAACCAGATTTGAGAAAATTTTAAAATTCTCATTTCATCTGTTTTTATAATCTTTATCTGATATGTACTTTATGCTTTTTAACACAAGAGAGATGCTTTTGTGAAAAATTAGGTCATACAGAACAAATATTATTTTTAGTGTTTTTTTCCTCCATATAGCATAGTAGGTGCATTTCACAATGCCATTAAACAGTTGTTTGGATAAGTGATTGTTAGTGTCTCCGTATTGTTACATAGATACGGTATATAGATATACTGTGATTTATTTCCAGTGATTCTCAACCTTCCTAATGCTGTGAGCCTTTAATACAGTTCCTCACATTGTAGTGACCCCTAAATAACAAAATATTGCTACTTCATATAGGTAATTTTGCTACTGTCACAAATCATAATGTAAATATCTGTGTTTTCTGATGATCTTAGGCAACCCCTGTGAAAGGGTCATTTGACTCCCAGCCATACACTCAGGTTGAGAACACCTGATTTAGACATTTCAAGTTACCATAGAAGTTAACTTTCAACTCAGCATTACTCTGCTTCATAACATTTCATTGTGCTGGACACTTGGACCAGCCTGGTCTATAGAGCGAGTTACAGGGCAGCCAGGACTACACAGAGAAACCTGATGATGACGACTGACAACAATGACGACAACCGCTGCTAACAACACCAACAGTACTTCCTTATGGAGGTCGTGTTCTATAGCTGATAGATGCTGTCTGGTTTTCTGAGATGGAAGCTCTGTGGTGTTAGGAGAAAGTTTGATACAATGGCTTTTATAAACATCACCCCATGAGAGTCGGGTCTGGGGAGCATCAGGAAGCGTTGTTCTCACCTCTAAACTGGAGCTTGAGCCTCAGCACTGGAATCTCCTCTCCCACCGCTTACAAGCTGACCTTGGCTGGCTCGTGGATCACTTTCAGGTTTTCAAACCTACCTGTAAACAAGATTCGAATCAGCAACCTTCCTGCTGTGCAGATAGAAGCAGCTATAGTCTACCCAATCAGCAGCTGTCCCCGCCCTGACTGCTGCTAGCTTGTACCCGCAGTGCCTTTGATCTGACTTCGGTCCTGGCATCTCATTGGTCTGTGCTGGAGCAGAATTGATCCCGGTTGAAAGGCAGAGAACAGCAAGCTTGTTTGTGGGTTGATGAGATCACTAGTTGAGATCAAGGCTATTCCTGAGGAACCAGCTGGGCAGAGGCACCTGCTCATTGCTTCAGTGCCCTGATGGCACCATTTTGGAAAACGTTTCTAACAGAGATCCACATCCCTGCCACCACACCTCCCTTCTCTGCAGTGTGTGTGTGTGTGTGTGTGTGTGTGTGTGTGTGTGTGTGTGTTTTGCCAGGAGCTGATGTCTGGTGTATTCCTCCATGGCCCTTGGATTTTGAGACAAGTTCTCTTACTGAATCTGAAGTAGCCAGTTTGGCTGGACTGGCTGGTCCCCAGGCCCTCAGGATCTTTCTGTCTTTGCTTCCCCCACTCTGACATTGCTGATGCTTGCTGACTGTTTACACAGGGGCTTCAGGTCTGAGTTCTGGTCCTTATGCTTGCACCAAGTACTGTGCTGACTGAGCCGTCCCTCTAGCTGCGGAACCCACCCTTTTGTTTGTATGCTGGGCCCTACCAGTGCCTAGCAGTCAGGCACGTCCAACCATTTGGCAATGTGACAACATTGTCATCTCTGAAGTTCACGAACAGCACAGTCAAGTTACAACAAAAGAGAAAGGGAAAAAAATTCTGGTGATATTTTAAGTAAGCTTATGATTTTATGTTGGGCTGGTTTCACGGCTGTCCTTAGCTGTGTTCAGGATGAGGGCTGGGTCCTCACTGGTCCTGAGTGGAATGAAAGCAAGGTTTTGCACTGAGCTGTATTTCAGTGATTCTTTTTAGCCACTGCCCCAAAGGGAAAGCAAAAAAGTCCTTCCAGATTCTTTCCCTTTATGCAATTGAATGCGGCATGTGTGACTTTAAAAGGATGCCCTTCTGGGCAGACTAGAGCAGCTCTTGGAAGACTTGGCCTTCAAGGTTCCTGGGAACCTGGAGCAGCACACACTAATTGGCTTTCTCCCAAAGGCTCTGCAGATAATGCGCTCTCAGATGGCAGCCTCCTGCTCTGTTTGTTTAGTCAAAAGCCAGCCTGTGCTTTCTCTTCTGAGGAAGGAAATAGAAAATCTTCAGCTGCTTTCTCTGCTGCTGGCTGCTCATTGTTATGTTCTTCCAAAAAAACCATGAGGGTGCTCCACCCGCCCTGGCTCTTGCCTCTTTAAGCCGGCTTCCTTCTTTGCAAGATGAGGTAAGGGTCTCTGGAGATCACCTGATACACTGGATCAGGTTCTCTCAACACTTTGAAACCCGTAACCCATGGGATCAACGCCCGGGTGGGGGAGAAAACCCTCCTTTCTCCTCCATTCATGTATTCTTGCCCACAACTGAGAAGTGATGTAGGCTTTCCTTTCCATTTGCATTTTGAGAACAGTATATTTTCTCAAACAGGAAACTGAGTTATAGAACTGAAGGCGACTTCTAAAAACTGTACATAATAAGTCTACTAAGCAGACTCTGGAGAAAATGGTTGTGCTAGTGTGGTGTGTCAACCTGTGTGTCGCAGTCACTCGTGGGGGATGGTGGTTAAATGACCCTTTCAAGGGAGTTGCATATCAGGTGTTTATATTACAATTCGTAACAGTAGCAAAATTATAGGTACGAAGTAGCAATGAAATAATTTCATGGCTGGAGTCATCACAGCCTGAGGAACTGTATTAAAGGGTTGCAGCATTAGCAAGGTTGGAATCGCTGGTCTAAATCCTTCCTTTGTTTAGCGGTACGTGTTTAGTTTGTTATTATTACTTTTGAGATAGCATCTCACTGTGTGGCCCCGGCTTACCTCAAACTGAGGATCCTCCTGCATTGGTCTCCTGAGTGGTGACTTGGAGGTGTGTACCACCACACTTGGCTGGGTTACAGGATTTGAAGGACATGTCTTTGAACTGTCTCTCATTGTTTTGCTCCCAGTTGAGAATAAAAACCTGAGACTGAACATCTAGAACTTTAGAGCAATTTATTTGTCTGTTGAATTTAACAATAAAACATGGTTGCTTGCTTTTTAATATCATATATATATATATATATATATATATATATATATATATATATATATTACTGCTGCATTTTGTAAAAGTTTACAGTAGATTGGAAACTGTCCTAGTTACTTTTCTATTGCTGTGACAAAACACTATAACCAAAACAACTTATGAGGAGAAGTCTTGGGGACCTTACAGTTTCAGAGAGCAAGTCTGTGATTATCACAGTGAGACATGTGGTGGCAGACAGGCTGGCACAGTGACTGTCACAGCTTGAGACACAACCACAAGACAGAGAGAGCCAGTAGGGAATGGTGTGACAGGCTTTTGAAACCTCAAAGCCCACCCCCAGTAGCACACGTCCTCCAACAAGGCCACACCTAATTAGTTCAACTGACTGGGAACCACGTATTCAAACATGGGCCTATGGAAGCCATTTTTATTTGGACTACCACAGGAACTAAAAATCACATGCACACACACAAACTGCTTCTTAGCCACTTTGGGAAGTACTGGAGTGGCTAACAGATCGAGTGGTATATTCCTGATGCTACTGTGCTTAGGAGTACTCTCCATCAACAGCAGATTGGTCCCTGTGTGTGAGTGTGTATGTATCTCGTGAACATAGCGACCACACTTTTCCTTAAGACCATCCCATGAGATCTGTAGCTGTAGGGTGATACCATGAGAAGCAGTTGAAGCTAAGATGCACTGTAGAGAGTTATTTTCTCAGAAGATAGTAGGAGTGGGACAATATATGATATTTAAGACAATAAAATTGTCCTCAGACTGTTCTACCCTGAGTCGTGAGACTGGTTCCACACTTTCCCATAGCCTTTTAATTCCTTTCCTTTATACCCAGTAGTACATAAACTTGAAAATAACTCTTATGTTGTAGGTTATGAAACAGAGGGATACACAGCGCTCCCATTTCTTGCCTCAGTCATCCCCGTGACAAGTCTCTTTCTGAACCTCTCACGTCTTCACACAGAGGACAGTCATTGCCTCTGTTCCTTCTCCAGCATGCACCGTGTTGTTGGCCACCTTGACCTCTGGGACCATCATGAACCCAGGTGCATGCATAGTCAGGGGGCTGTCAGTGCTCACCTGGTAAACCCAGTGCTCCTGGCAGCTGATCCCTGCACCCTTGCCATGATGTCAGCCATTGCCAGGAAGCTCTGCAAACCGCCCATGTATGGAGGATAAAGCTGTCACGGAGGTCCGAAGGCTTTTGCTGCTAACTGCTCACCACAGACTCTCATCCTGAACGGCTAAGCACAGCCGTGAAACCGGCCAACACAAGATCATAAGAGCACTTACTCCCTTTTGTTGTAACTCAACTGTACTTTTCAACTGCCTTTTCCCTTAAAATTCTCTGCTTTTGACCCAGTTAGTCATAGATGAATCTCAAACTGATGCTGAAATTAGAGAAAATGGTTTCTTCACATACATTTGTAAAGCACCTCTTTCAAATGGAGTTTCTGGCCTTCCTATATCCAGTCTCCTTTGACTGTGTGATCTTTAATTTTTAATTATCTAAGGTAGACTCATTAAAGTTCGTTCTGCTGAGAGCTGCTATGATGATGAGTAAGTCTGGAAGCGACCCTTGGCTTCGGCTAATGTCCATTCGGAAGCTTGAAGGCTCTTTTGTTCTGGACACTGCACTAACAGCCGGCTCCATGTTCTGACTACGATTTGGGACTTTCAAGCTGAGTGCTTTCCCTCAAAGAACTCACAAGAGGAAAATGATACTTAAGGATTTTTCAGTTGGCAAATGATGTGCTAATTCCCATAGTAGTATAAAGTGAAGGTGGTTGCCAGAGGACAGAAAAGGGAGTGGTTAGTTACCAGGACCCTCGGGAGTGTCTCACAGTTGACCTAGGAAGACTACCGAAAAGAAGTAGTGCCCGTGTTGTGTTATATAAAAAGATAGAAGAGCTATGTTTGGTGGAGGTGAAGTAAGGTGTGGAGGAAGGGGGTGTCTCTGCGGGCCCATGCTGAGGCATCCCTTCCCCCTCTAAGGTACAGAATAGAGTTTATTCAGGGCATGGGGAGGGGAGTTGAGAGGGTAGTAAAGACAAAGAAAGATGAGAGAGAGAGAGAGAGAGAGAGTGTTTTGCTATGAGCACATAGAGAGAGAACAGGTAAGGAACATGAAGACTGGAGCAGCCCCTTTTATAGTGAGTCAGGCACACCTGGCTGTTGTCAGGTAACTGTGGGGTGGAGCCTAGACAAAATGCCAATACCCATAAGCTGGGCAAACCTTATAGATAGTGAGAAGTATAGAAGTAAACTAGGAAGGAGAAAATATAAGAACAAACATTTCAGACCACTTGAAACACCGGGCAATGCCTTGAAGACATTAAAAACAAATCAGCAAGCCCAGGAACCCCACTGAAAGGAATGGTTGGGCTCTCCATGGTTTTCTTTAATTACTTCTATGCTGTATCATGTTGCCTGCATAAGTGCTAAGATGTCCTGGGAGGACAAACTAGAATAAGGTGCAGCTTGGAGACCTCCAGAAACCTTCTATTGCCCCAGATAAGAAGACCAGACATAGGCACGATCTTGGGGGCTGCATATACATCAATCCAAAATGGAAGCCTGGGCATACTGCTTCTCTAGCTTTACAGTGAGAAATGAACCTTGCTGACGTGCATAGAAATGGACTGTGTGTGCCAATCAAGGTCTCTGAAGGTGAATAGACTCAGAAGGTCCAACCTGATCCCCTTCAACAAATGTCAGCACAGGAGGAATGGCCGATTACACACTGAAGGAACAGGCCAATGTACTTGGCTGCTAAATGACCAGAGACATGAAAATTGAAACACACATGTAAATACCATTTTTTTAACCGTTTAGATTGACTGAAAACAATTAAGTCTTGTTGGAGGTATCATGGGAAACAGATACTATCAGGTTCTTTGATAGACTAAAATCAGCGTGGCCACCTGTAATATCTTATAAGGTTTAGATATACACTTATTCGGGTACCCAGCAAATCCATTCCAAAGAAATGTGCTCAAGTGCCTTAAGATTTATTATCCAGAGTATAATTGCATGACTATTATTGTAAAAAGAGGTGTGTGTGATAATTTCAAATGGCCTTCCCTAGGAAAACGAATGTCATGGCATAGTTATGTAGGGAAATAGTGCATGATTAAAGTAAACTAATCAAATTTATTAGAAGATTTAAAAATTACTGTACAAGGAAGGTGAGCACTCTCTACCTTCCTTGTTGTTGTTGGTGGTGATTTGACATAGAAATTGTACTGGCTAGGTTTGTGTCAACTTGACACAGCTGGGGTTATCACAGAGAAAGGAATTTCAGTTGGGGAAATGCCTCCATGAGATCTAGCTGTGAGGCATTTTCTCAATTAGTGATCAAGGGCCCCTTGTGGGTGGGACCATCTCTGGGCTGGCAGTCTTGGGTTCTATAAGAGAGCAGGCTGAGCAAGCCAAGGGAAGCAAGCCAGTAAAGAACATCCCTCCATGGCTTCTGCATCAGCTCCTGCTTGAGTTCCAGTCCTGACTTCCTTTGATGAACAGCAGTATGGAAATGTAAGCCGAATAAACCCTTTCCTCCCCAATTTGCTTCTTGGTCATGATGTTTGTGCAGGAATAGAAACCCTGACTAAGACAGAAATCATAGCATAACTTAGGATGACCTTGAACTTTCTATCCTCTTGCCCCTACCTCCCAAGGCCTGGTATTACAGATGTGTGCTGTCATTGTGGTTTATACAGTTATGGAGGAGTGAATTCAGGGCCCCTGTATGGCAGGCACACTTTAACTGAGCTGCATTCCCAGCCCCCAGGGTATCTACATTTTTTTAATATATCACACATATACATTACAAAACACATCAGTGTTAACACATGCACACACACATGGGCCAATGAAAGTTATATAAAAGGGTCTGGAGAAAGAGCTAGGATTGTAGTGTGCATACATTGTCTTCCGCTGAACATGCGAACCCACAACAGGAATGGCCCATGTAATTTCCAAGTTCTTAATACTGTTCTATGGCATTTAATATCCTATTAAGCAATACTTTGTTGCACCTTCAGCCTCTCTCTCGGGTAGATGCTATTGTTCTTTCTGTGTTTGGAAGTAGTAAAGCAGATACATGAAGGAAATACATGGCCAGGGGGTGAGCCAAAGCTAAGCCCTCTCTTCTTTACACTGTCACAAGATGGAAGAGGCAGAACTGTGCGAGCTTCAGATCTCTCCCAGCTTTGAGTGAAGTTGCCTGTGATCATCTGCAAATAGATGGATAGATGTCACTAGCACCTTCCTATGACATGCACGCCCTCCTGACACATTCCTGCCCCTCCCCCCATGGGGGCATCTTCCTCAGCACCGTAGACTAGCCACCATGCACTAGTTCTGCTAGTGCTCCAGATGTGGAGGGTGACTATGATCACAGATCCTCTAGTCACCTCCACCAAGGCTAGGCGCATCACTTCCCCAGTTTCCTACTGTTTTCTGCTGCTCAGTAAGATACTCCTGAGCTGAAGCAGAAGATGCAGACAATGGTTATTTTGAGGGCCATAATTTGGTTTCGTTATCTCAGGCGATCAAAGATTGTTTAACACCAGAAATAGCTGACTAGAGCAGCTGTTCAAACAGCGCTTTGTGTGGGAGATAATGATGGTGCCGTGTTATGACAGCTACTGTAGAACTCTGAGTAAAAAGACTTCTAAGAAAATCCTGATTGCTGCTGCTGTTTTTCTTCTTCTTCTTCTTCTTCTTTTTCTTCTTCTTCTTCTTCTTCTTCTTCTTCTTCTTCTTCTTCTTCTTCTTCTTCTTCTTCTTCTTCTCCTTCTCCTTCTCCTTCTCCTTCTCCTTCTCCTTCTCCTTCTTCCCCTTCCCTTTCCCTTTCCCCTTCCCCTTCCCCTTCCCCTTCTCCTCCTTCTCCTCCTCCTTCTTCCTCCTTCTCTTCCTCCTCCTTCTTCCCCTTCATCTTTTCCTCCATCCCTCTCTTCCTTTTCCCCCCACTTCCCTGTCTCTTTTGCTTTTTTTTCCCCCTTAGACCAGATTACCCACCTTCCAATACTCTAAATGAACAGAGGGCAGATACAGGACTCTTGACTTGTATCAATCAAGCTTAGACAGCGTTAGAATAACCTCCATAGACTTTAAAAACTACCCGGCTTATTTCTCTATCAAACACAGGCTTAGGACTTTCTGGCTTCCGATCAAAGTGCAGAATCTGTGGGCTCTGCAGAATCTATCAGACCCGACAGTCAAGAAACTCCCTGTGAGAAGGGCCAGAAATGTATACAGAGACTTTTCAAATAAATGCAGACAGCACTGTGGGGTCATTTGTGATGGAGAGAGGGGGAGGGAGAGAGTTAGAGACAGAGTTAGAAAGAGGTAGCATGAGAGTTGAGAACAGGCAGAATACAAATGAGATGAAATTGTGGCAATGTGGAACTGGAGAGATGTCTCAGTGGTTAAGATCACACACCACTTTTGCCGAGGACCTGAGTTCAGTTCCCAGCACCCATGTCAGATGTCTCATAGTGACCTGTAGCTGCAGCTCCAAGAGATCTGATACTTTCTCCTGTCCTGTAGACACCTGCACTCTCTCACACACAGAGACAATGAGATAAATACTGAAAAACAATCCGGTCACTGACAAAGGTATGAGAAGGCCTGAGGTTTTGGTGAACACAGAAAGTGTATATTTATTAACTGGAGTGGCCAACAGCATGGCTCTGTGCAGTGTTCTCTGAATATCTACTGCTTTGAATTTTCATGCAAAAAAAAAGCTGTCTTAAATTTCTAATTTAATGGGATATCCCAATATTATACTGCTTATATAAAATATTTCAGCATGGACCCTGTGATAAATATTTGTGTACTTTTATATGTTAAGTATTCGTTTTTATCTAGTTCTTAGTGGAAGTTGGTGGTGCTGGGGTGCAGGCAGACTCAGAGAAGATGGGCGGGCAATTCCAGTCAGCCCTTGCTGGGGTTCTGCATTAATCGGTTCTGTTTTCTGTATCTCTAGTTGACACCTGGCACTGTAATTAACCTTCTGATATTGAGGGTTTAGTCAGCGATCCAACAAAGATGGAAAAGCTGAGTCCTGGAGGCAGGATCTTGGAGGTAGGGAGTGAAGCGCTCAGGCCCATGGCTGCCAGTGTGCACTGCTCTCCCATGGGAAGGTGTCTATATATAACCATGCTCCATAGGCACGACGCTCATTAGACAGTGGCAGATCCTCGCCTCCAGCTCTCTAGCCTTGAACCGAAGTCCACAGGTTTGAAAACAGGCATGTAACAGTTGCGGGAGGCGGGGCATTGCTGCTTCTTCGGACTGAAGAAGAAATGGGTGTAGTCAACGTGCAGTTACTACTGATATAGCTGGATTCCTGGCTAACGTGTCTCCTGACAGTCATGTACATAATTTCTGGCTAGCACAGGAGGGAAACCCCTTTTCTCAGCCAGCCGTGCTTTCAGCCTTTCCTGTTGATATACCTCGCTACACTTCCCCACCTGTGGGTGATACAAACCACCAGAGATCTTCAGAAAATTTGAATCACAGTAAATCAAACAAAAATGCATCTGTGGGTGGTGCTGTGTGGAGGAAACCTAGCCCAAATTCTGCAGGTTCTACAAATTTTATTTTTAAAGAGTTTTAACATATTTTATCTAATTTGGAGAGAAATTATTTCCCCTTTAGAAAAAAATGTTATTTCCCCCCACCCCCATACGTTCAGGCCAATTGATGCTTAGTGTGGTCTGCAGAGAGTCTAAATGGATGCTTTGCCCTTGGACAGCGACCGAGGACAGGCATAGGCCTTCCCTGTGGTCTACCTCACCTAGGGTTCATGAATAATGATTCTAGTTCAGGAAGACGTGTGCTGCAGTGGTCACTTTACAGCTGAGAAAATCAGAGCAACATGGAGCTAAATGGTTTGCCCGACTGCTGAAGAGGATCGAGCCACCCATTTAGATGTGGCAGCAAGCTTTCTAGCACTCAAGCTACCAAAACCCAGCGGAGGTGGTCTGTGGGGTGTTGTGTGTGCCAAGGTTCTACTCGGTGTGGTCAGAAACAAAGTCCAAGAAGACACAGTTGGAAAGTGGCCTCAGGAGAGCCCAGTGGTGGTGTTTTCTATAGAACACACAAGCTCTGCCTCAACAGAGCTTTTGCGTGCGGCAGGTGTACTGTGGACTGCTCCAAGCTTGCCTGTTTTCAGGAGGGTGCTTTCAGGAGGCTTGATGATGAAGCGACCATAGCTGGACCCCAGTCTCCTCCTTCCCAGCACTGTTATGTGGCCCAATGCTACTCCTAGTAAGCCTACATACACACTTCCATAAAAGTAGACAGCCAGCCTTGCTTTAGGTCCTGCTCCCGAGTTCTCAGAAACTAGCTAGTGACTCAATGTCGCCCCCCTCCACCCCTACCCTACCCTCCCTTCCCATAACTGAGAAACCAGTTTGAAAATGTTGCCTCGTATACAGCCCAAACTGACCAACATGAGAGGCAGAGGCAAGAGGGTCCCTTACAGAGCAAAGCCAGTCTCTGTTGGAGTTTGATGCTGGCTGGGGCTGCACCAGGCCAGCTGGAGCCCTCATCTCAATACCTCTTTCCACACATAACAGAAAAATAAAAATCAAATAAAAAGTATCATGTTCTAAGGTTACTTAACTGTTCCAAGTCCTTAATTGCCCCTTCTGAATCCAAGCCCTACTGTATGTTGGATTCTATGTATCTTTGGGCTAATTAGAGACATTTAAATGGGAATTGCTTGAGTCAACTTGAGTCACTATAATTTACCTTATAAAACGTTTATTTATAAAACTTACAAAAGGTTTATTTATCGCATCACCGATCAGACCTACCCTGGTGTATAAGAGCACATCACACAGGAAACTGCTTGCCACACAGGGAGCAGAAAGGCAGAAAGGCACAAGGGCCTCACAATTCTTTAGAGTCCCCTAGCCTTACTGATGGGTTATTTCAGAGTTCTGAGCCAGCTCCTGTGACCTCTGGCTATAGTGAGGACGTCACAGATGGCCAAGAACTGCTACGTGCACGACCCTGCCTCTCACACCTGCTCACCTGAAGCAGCTCCATGTCCTCCTAACTCTCTCCTCCGTTGCAGGTGCCCCGCTGACTCTTTCTCCTCAGGATTTGTCTTGCACACAGTAGAAAGCTAGTAGTTTGAGCTGAGTTGTACTAAAATTTTCAGGACAAAAGAAAAGTTTGGCAGATTAAAATACAGGCGGAGCACCCTGGTAAACCAAATCAGATACTCAAATTTGGTTCCTACAGCTTTGTCCAGTTATGCCCTCAAGGGGAATGTAGCATGTCACAGACATAAAGATGGCTAGAGCAGAGACTCCAGCATGCGGGACTTATGGCTTTTCCTGTTACTGACAGGCACCCATGGAAAGCACGATATGCCAGGGACTGTGCTAGGGCCTTGGCTTATGTACTTGAGACATCCTCCATTTTTCTGCTTCAGTTCCTCTTGTACATCATGGTAATGAGTAATGTACAGCCAACGTCCTGTAAGATGAAAGCTTAGGGACCCAGGGACCCTGACAAAGGCCAAGGTGCTAAGGTGTCGAGGTGTGCTGCCAGGAGATCCCGCTGGAGGGCCGTGCTCACGCTGTCTGGTGATGTGGGATTATGCCATGGAAGTCCTGACCCGTTCCCCCTTCTCTATCCTCAGGCCTCCTCGTGGGTACCCTCGATGTGGTATTGGACTCCAGTGCCCGAGTCGCACCGTACCGAATCCTTTATCAGACTCCAGACTCTCTAGTCTATTGGACCATTGCTTGTGGTAAGTCCCAGTATTGAGTGATGCACATGTTAGCAGCAGCTGCTGTGGAAGGAATGTTCTTGTTTTGTCAGGCTAGGGTAATGAACCTCAGTCACTTTGGCACCAAAGTGCTGATGGCTTAACATGGTGACATTTCTCACTCTGAAGTCTCATTGCGGTCACACAGTCTCCAGCTGGAGGAGGAGGAACACACAATTTGAAGGTCGGCTTTCCAGGGAGGAGTGAAAGGTGGGGCCTAGCTGAGTTCACGTCCTTCCTCAGTAGCACATGACATGCAGGCTCACGCACTGGCTAGAACTGCTCGCTCAGATGGACCTCACTAAATGCAAGGGAGGCTGGGATAGAGGAGGACCTTGGGAGAGGTGCATACGTGCTTACTCAGTGGCTCCTGATGGATCAGCACGGTAGCTTGTATAAGTGAGATTATTAGCTCTTTGGATTGTCTCTGTGGTGTCCTATGCTTACAGTACCAAGTTAGCTCTGAATCTCACAGTAGGGCTAAAACACTTACATTCACTGTTTAAGTTTAGGCAAGTAAAATAAGCCAGAGTGAGTGCCAGTTTGCTATTTTGTTTTATTATTTTATTTTTGTCACCTTTTAATTTTTACATTAATAGCCTCTACTTTTAGAATAGTTTTGCATTTATAGGAAAACTGAACAGGTAGTTCAAAGACCTTCTACTCCATGTACCTCCTAACCTTCTTTCCCACCATTATTAACAACCCACTCCAGTCAGAAGTAATATACAACAGATTAATATAATATAGAAGGCTACAACTTGTTCGGAATTCCTTAGATCTTCCCAGTGTCATTTTTCTCTGTTCCAGAGTCACACCAGTGAACCACATTATCTGTCATAACCTCTTAGGTTTGTCCTGGCTGTGGACAAGGTTTCCCAGGATACCTTGCTTGGGATGATCTTGACAGATATAAGTTAATGGTGTATTGTGGGATTGCTCCCCTATAGGACTATTTACTTCTTTATCTCCTGCACTCCTGGGAATTAAACCCAGCCTTCATGTGTACTCCAATAGGAAGCTGGGGGAAGTGTTTTGTTGGTTGTGCCAGTAGTTGCTTGGGAAAGTTGAAAAATAGTTTAGAATAATATAAAGCTGACCCTGGAGAGTGGAGGGTAGGATTAAAAACAAAGACAGCTGAGGAGATGGTCAATAGGTAAACAGCACTTATCAGGACTGGAACTCGATCCCCAGAATCCACATAAGAAAGCTAGTGTGCTGTGCATGTTTACAAAGCTAGTACTAACAATAGAGAGACAGGTGGATCCCTGGGGTCACTCCTCTTGACTACTCAAGATGAGTGAGAGACCATGTTGGGCAGCCCCTGAGGCTGTCCCCTGGCTTTCACGGGTGTGCACACACACCTATACATGCATCTGTGTATACATGTACCCCAATATATACATGATTATGCTCTGATCATTCCACTCGTATGCACGTGTGCATACACACATACACACACACACACACACACACACACACACACACACACACACACGAAACAAACTAAAACCCAGAAAGGACATTAAAGATGGTGGAGAGCCATTATAGCCCTTGACTTTATGAGGATGCTCTCTGGCTGCCTCCTTACTCACTGCCTCCTGGATGCTCTAGGGATCCTGCAGAGGCAGGAGTCCTCGGGGCTCTGGTTCCCTTTGCAACCTTCAGGGCATCTTGTCCCCCAAGTCAGGTTTCAGTGATGTAAGAGCTGCCTTGTGTTGTCCCGTTTCTTGTTGATTGCCTGACATCAGTGCTTTTCATTATTTTGGCTTTGGGGCACAGCCATTGGTGTCTCGTCGAGAAGGTACTTGTGAGTGTACCCCCTTGGATCGAGATGTTTCGTCTCAACAAGGGATTAATAGACGACTCGGTTCCGATTCCTTGCCATCCGACATTAACCGTCACCGTATTAAATATGGGTGTTTTCTACGTGGAGGTGAAAAGATCATTCATCACAGACAGTGTTGACGTACTAGAGTAACATTAACACCCAGGATAGCTTCATCTTGTATGTATATTGATTACCCATAGAGATCATCCAGAATTTCCTTACAGAACACTCCCAGGAAGCGAAGAGCATTACAAAGTCCCATCCACCCACCTAATTATTCTTTCTTAATGATTTTTCGATTCATTCCAACTTGTGTTTGAAATCTGAATTACTAGTTTTAAAAATAGAAGCTCCTACCCCACAAACATTTCCTCAGTGTACTGACCTTTCTGCTTATAATCTTAATGTTAAAGTGCAAAGTTGGTAATTGGTAGGGAAATATGTCAGAGGTTTTTAAGTTTATGTGTATTTCATGAATTATTGTACAAGAAACTTCAAGAGAAAATTGAGTTCTGTGGTGGTTTCAATAGGAATGGCCCTCCATAGACTCATGTGTTTGAATGCTTGGCCCATCAGGAGTGGCACCATTAGGAGGTGCCTAAAGGTGGCCTTGTTGGAGGAAGTGTGTCACTGTGGGGGAGGGCTTTGAGGTCTCATATGCCCAAGCCATGTCCAGGGTGGCTAACAGTTTCCTGTTGCCTACGGATGAAGATGTAGAATTCCCCAGCACCATGTCTGCCTGCACACTGCCATGCTTCTCACCATGATGACAATGGACTAAACCTCTGAAACTGTAAGCAAGCCCCCATTAAATGTTTTTCTTTATAAGAGTTTTCATGGACATGGAGTCTCTTCACAGCAATAAAACTCTAAGACAGGTTCCCTTTAAAGCCATAAAATCACAAAGCCTTATCCTATGTGGCACTGTAAGTTATCTGTGAGAGTGAGCTAAATTAGGAGAGCATCAGTCATCCATGTCTTGTCATGGCCCATCTATGTAGATCAGCAGTCTCAAAAAACCAAACCAAACAAACAAACAAAAAAGGACTCTGAACTGTAAGTCCTGGTATATGGTTTGCCTTAGATTTGAGTCAAACTCCCAGACAAGAAGAATTTTCTGGACCTGTGGATAAGTGTAGCTTATTGCTACCATGGTAATTACCTTACCGGGAGCATTGTCAAAGCTCTGTTTAATGGACACCCCTCCTATTGTACAGTCTGAACAGGGCCTTGGGTTGGTTGCCCATTGATTTGGTCTAACTTTGTTTTGCCAACCCAGAATCTCATCAGGGTTTTTTCAGCCATTTGGTTTCAGAACTGACAGGGCCACCAGCCATCATTTTGTCAACTATCATGTTTTAGGAGGGCAGGGAGGGGCAGTGTTCACATTCCCAGTTCTAGCTCCTTATATAGATAGAGCTCAACACTCATTGTCATGTCCCTATGCTCTGACTGGCACCATGTCAGGGGCACCATGCTGGCTTCATGGTTACACATTCTTTTAATCAGTAGTTGTAAGGACCAGAGAGTAAGCAAGCATTGCTAATGGTTCCGCTCCTAGTCATCTCCTACAGTAGACCAAAAGCATCAGCTTATTAATTGTCCTTCCACATGAGATAGACCATGTGGAGATTGAAAGGCATTTTTAGAACCATTGTTTCAGTCTGTGTAGTTCAAAGACATTCTTATGTGTATGCATGTATGTGAATTTTCATGTGTGTGCAGGTGCGTGTGTGTGATGATGTGCATACATATCATGAATGTGAGAGCCAGAATGAGATGTAAATTGTCATTGCATACGTGTTTGTTTTGTTTTTGGTTTTGTTTTTGTTTTTTGAAACAGGGTTTCTCTGTATAGCCCTGGCTGTCCTGGAACTCACTCTGTAGACCAGGCTGACCTCGAACTCAGAAATCTGCCTGCCTCTGCCTCCCAAGTGCTGGGATTAAAGGTGTGCACCACCACTCCCCCGGCTTGCTTAAGTGTTTTTAACCTTGCTTTCTGTGGCCTTGTTTCTCATTAGCCTGAGGCTCACCAGGAAGCTATGCTGGCTGGCCAGTGAGCCTCACACAAGCCTCACAAATGTACCTGTCTCCCCAGTACAGTGATTCCAGGCTTGTACCACCGTGCCCAGCTTCTGCCATCTGGGTTTCAGGAGACTGAACATCCTCATACCTCAAAA
This sequence comes from Mus minutoides, assembly GCA_902729485.2. NCBI lineage: Eukaryota > Metazoa > Chordata > Mammalia > Rodentia > Muridae > Mus > Mus minutoides. The sequence continues at coordinate 3,827,298 of LR749487.1, read as the reverse complement.
CAAAACAAAAAACATAACACCCCAGCCCTCAAGAACCAGTCTTTTGGAACACAATGACTTAAAGGAAATTTTTTTTCTTTAATTCATATATATTCTTTGCAAAATAATAAAATATAGATAAGAAAAAAGCATTAAAAAGGACAAGGCTGTACTAGCATATCAGAAGTCATCAAATCCTCTCAGACCTGAGAATATAGATACATACTTTACATTCTTTGTATATATTTACGTTTATAGGTAAATATATGTACAAGGTATATGTACTATATACATTTATATGTCTGTATACTATGTATTATATAAAATATATAATGTGTACACATAAGTATTTTAAAGCAAATGAAAATGAAAAGTACAGCATTGAAAACAAGTTCTATATAAATAAAAGGTTTTGCAATGTTAATATTAATAGGTACTGATTTGTTGAGTATGCAACATAATTCAACTTGCCATTACACTCTCCTTAAAACATCTAAGGTTGTTTGCTTTGCAACTGTATTCTGAGCACCCTGCTATCAGTGACTAGTTGTCTTAGCTAAATCTCTGGACAGTCTCTTACATCACCTTAGGATAAATTTATAGAAATAGATACTAGTAGTCAAAGACTACCCATGCTGTCTCACTGAGATGGCTCAGTGGGTAAAGGCATTTTCTGCTGAGCCAAGTGACCTCAGTTAGATTTCGGGGACACATACAGTGGAAGGAAAATAAACAATTCTAACCTCCTTATATACGCTTGACACACACGACTAGTGCCTCCCAGCCCCCCCCCACCACCACTCACAAACTCAGAGACGGGGTGTTTAAGAAAGAATGTCTAATATCTGTTGCCTAATTGTCTTCCAGAAAGATACTCCCACCATCAGGTGTTTTGGACACTTAGTGAAGGACACCAGTCACTTATCTTTACTGCCAAAGCCAGACAGGCTCCCTGGAGCTCTCTTGTCTCCAAGTGATTACAGTGTGACAAGCATGTTATTAGGACTGGTGAGAGATTAGAAGCAGTTATGAAAGCAGCTCGTGGCCCGTGCTCAAGGAGTTTCACAGACATGCTTTCCTGTGGTGATCTGGGCACAGACGTCGGGGTGCCGAGGGCACCAGAGACCTGCAGAGTGCACGTGACTGGGCAGAGCTCAGGCAGCTGATTTCTTTGTGTCCTCAGGCCTGAAGTTAGAAACATTTTCTGAGTCCTGCATCAAGGTAAAATTTGGTACTCTGCTGCTGTTGTGATAGTCCTAGCAAAGAAACTCTACGGGGCTCTCTGTGCTCTAGGTCCATGCTAGATGTGCCAGATGCTGTCGTACTGAGTCTCTAGCACAAACTAATATAGCAAGTGTCATTACCTGTGGAGCACAGAGGAGAAACCTGAAGCACCAAGAGGCTTCCCACATCACCCAGCATCCCATCTGCGTTCTAGTCCTTTATAGGAGATATCACGTAATAATGACTTTCAATAGCCTGGGTCTTTAAGACCCTGGAGAGTCTGACCTTTTTCCGTATGACCTTGGAGACCTGTCCTTGTGAAGCAGGGGACGGAAGGATGGCAGTGAGCAGCAAATATGAACATGGCTTCAAGAGCCAGAAAGTCTGGATCCGTTACATAGCGATGTGAGAGGTCCTGCTTCCTCATCTGTAGAGGATTATTATGGTCTTGCTTCCTGGGCCAACTCTGCTCTAGCCCAGCATTGGGGAGTGCAAGTAGCAGAATGCTGTCTTTAGCATTTGTTTAAATTGTTTATGGTGATAGCTCTGATTAGATGCAGGTTTTGAGAAGGTAGACTTCTGAACATTTCAAGTCACAACAATGTGTGTGTGTGTGTGTGTGTGTGTGTGTGTGTGTGTGTGTGTGTGTGTCTGTCTGTCTGTCTGTGTGTCTGTGTGTGTCTGTGTCTGTGTGTCTGTGTCTGTGTGTCTGTGTGTGTCTCTGTGTATGTGTGTATTTTGCCTTGACCTCCAAATACAAGTTTGTCCCTTTCCCATACAAGGACAAATACAAGTTTGTCCTTTTCCAGGTGCTGAGGTCTAAGTGTGTCACTTGAGGTCCCCCTGGAGTGTGTACTGATGTACTAAGTGTGTACTGATGTACCGAGCTTGAAGCCAGCTCACTCTACATGACAGCATCTCTTAATAGAGACTGGAGAGAGAAGGACACAGTGATGGCTGGCCACAGGCACCTCAGTGTTCAGGGCGCTGGGTGATGCCTTCATCAGTGATGGCTGGCCACAGGCACCTCAGTGTTTAGGGCGCTGGGTGATGCCTTCATCAGTGATGGCAGGCAGGCCACTGACACCCCAGTGTGTGGGGCGCTGGGAGTTTCTCTTGCCTTCATTTTTGGGTTAACTTTAAACCTTTTGTGTATGGTTGCATTTTGGAGAAAACCACAAGGGATGTCTTTGTTGGTTTCCTTTTATTTGAGTAACTGAATGCTGTATATTTGAAGACTGAAATACAGCAGAGATCTACTCAGCCTGTTTCGCATCTGAAAACCCACACACACTATTTTCAGGCCCTAGAAGGTTTAGTGGGCTTTGTTTTCTGCTCTGTTGCTGTTTGCTTGTTTATTTTAATATGCAGAGTAACTTATTCTCTCTCAGTCTCTTCCCACACACGCTAACAGTGAGAAAATTTCAGGGTAGTGCTACAGTCTGTCTCCAGACCAAAGTCCAACGTGCATTATGTCAGTATTGCACAGGAAATAGCCATTGGACATCGATCCATGGGGCCTTAAACCTTTGTTTTTAACCCTTAGAGATCAGGCAAGATAAATTCACTCTGCAGGTCTGTCTTCAAATTTCTTCTAATTTCAAGTACACACCATGGACTTGAAGATACATTTTTAGGCTGGGTGAGACAATCAAACCACAATGACTCTGTGTTTTTTGTTCTCATCATACATAGCTTGTGTGACACATGTGTGAGACCTCCTGATGACTGTGCATAAATTCTCTAAATGACACAGCTTTTCATCTTTCAAAAGCTAATAATGTCTAATCAACCTGAAGAACATCAAGTGTGGGCCTCGATTTTCTTAGCAGAGCTCTTTGGGTGACCTTCACCCCGACTCTGGCCTTCTTTGTTTTTCTAGCTTAGTCCAGACAGCTCAGCTTGTTTTTCCCTTGTTCTATTTCAGTAAGTGGGGTCTTTCCAGAAAATTAACAGCCAAACCTTTCATTCACTTCTGTTTCTGAACTAAGTCTGTGTGGTGTTTTCCTTCACATGGCGGTTCGACTGGGTTCAGGAGAGAAAGTTATGGCGGCAAAGTGTGGGTTTGCCAGATGTGTACCACAAAGACTGTGGGGGATTTGAAGCATGGGGCTTCATAGAGAAAATATGAAAGCCAGGTGGTAGCACATGCCTTTAACCCCAGCGCTGGGAAGACAGAGGCAGCCAGTGGGAGCTTAGCGAGCTGGATGGAGAGATTTTGGAGCTCTGAGTCAGAGAGTATCCACGAGATAAGAACTGGCCTTTGAGACTGCTGGGGCTGAGAGTAGCTGGGTATAACGCAGGAACTTGCAGTTTATATTAATATTTCCAGCAACAGGTGTTGCCCAAGGTGTGGCTCAAACCCAGGACCCTGAGATTAAGAGTCTCATGCTCTACCGACTGAGTTCAGACACAATCTTGCACAAACTGCTCCATGAATAGACCAGGTCCTGACAGTCATGGTGAAAGGGCTTCCTGTCAGGTCCCTTCAAACTGTGATTACTGGGCATGAGAGTGTCATGGGTGTGTGTCACAATCAGAGGACAACCTGTGGGAGTGGGTTTTCTCCTTTCAGCTTGTGGGTCCTAGGGATTGAATTTAGGTCATCAGACTTGGCAGCAAGTGACATTACCTGCTGAGCCAACACATATACACATACACACACTTTTCAAGACAGTCTTACTGTGTAGTCCAAGCTGGCCTCAAACTCACAACAATCCTCCTGCCTGAGTCTCACAAGTGTTGGAATTATAAACATGTGCAACCATGCTTGAGATCTGGCTTTAAGCAGGGATGGCAATGCATCATGGGGGAAGAGTAGGTGCTTGTCAAGTTAATGTGTAGGTGTGTCAAGTTAATAGTTAATTCCTACTGTAGGTATGGGTGTGGTAGAGTTAGACATACATAGCTCTGAATAGAGAAAATATGAAAGCCAGGTGGTAGCACATGCCTTTAACCCCAGCGCTGGGAAGACAGAGGCAGGCAGATCTCTGTGAGTTCAAGGCCAGCCTTGTCTATAGAGTAAGTTCCAGGACAGCCAGATGGAAAACAGAGAAACACTCTCTTTTAAAAAACAAACAAACAAACAAACAACAAAAGAGATAAAGAAAAAAGAATAAGAAAGAAAGCAGTGCAAAGCTAAGATGCATCTGTTCTATTCTAAATCTTAAACCTGATAAGTGTTTTCAACCCATGATAACCAAGGAATACTGGGCTTAAGCAGAGCCAATAGGTTGGATCATGTAGCTATAACAGGGAGTTTAACTGATAGACAGGGAGTTAGACAGAGAGTCTAACTGATATGGAGCTGATAGTCCAGTCAATAAAATGCTTATTGCACAAGCCTGATAACATGAATTTAACCCCTAGTGTCCATGGGATTAAAACTAGGTGTGGTGGCGTGTACCTGTAATCCCAGGATGGGGAAGAGGAGAACCCCAGCCTAGTCTCATTGCTTAGTCCTGATATGTAATATTTACTGTCAACTTGACAGCGTGAGAAGCTCCAGAACGGCCTGGGAAATGGGTCTCTGGGTACACTTGTATGGGGCTCATTTGTATGGGGCTCTCTGGATTATTTTAATTGTGACGAGAGACCCCACTCTCTATGGGTAGCACAGTTCCCTAGCTGAGATTCTGGGCTGTGTAAATAGTCACAGTCCTGCATCCATCCTCCTGGTTCAGGCTGCTGATGGGACTCAGATCAATTTGCTTCAAGCCCCTGCAACCTTGATTTCCCTGCCATGTGTCACTGTGCCCTTGAACTGTGGGCCAGAATAAGCCTTCTCCCTCAAGTTTCGAGTTTTGTAACACCAATAGGAAGAGGAAGTTTCTCCCAGGTCAACAAGAGACCCTATCTCAAAACTAATTTAGATGGCATCAGAAGTGTGATGCCCAGAGGTGTGTGTAGTTCTCTCTCTCTCTCTCTCTCTCTCTCTCTCATACACACACACACACACACACACACACACACACACACAAAATAAAGGTCATAGTGTGATGTTTTGTTTTGTTTTGTTTTGTTTTGTTTTGTTTTGTTTTGTTTAGGGCAGATTTCAGTAATAAGCATTCAAGAAGCAGACCTCCATTGCCAAGCCACAGCTGGCTTCTGGCACATTCATGATGGTCATTAGATGAAGTCCACATGAGGCCAAGGGCAGAGGCTAGGGGCCATACAGTGTGGGTGCGAAGCAGCTCTGTATTCCTGTGCATCTCTCCGTGTGCCTCTTTTCTAAGGTCCACTGTATCTGCCCATGCCAACAAGCACAGATGGAACTATGGGATGGCGAGCACTTGGCTGGCACTCACCCTGCTAGGTGCCCTTGATACCGTAACATTTACAGCTCATGGGATTAGTGACCTTGACAAAGAAGGGCTCAGGTTTGCAGTGAGAAATTCATGCAATCTGAAGAAGAACCAGAGTATGGGAGGCCCAGGGGTTTGTTTTAAACCTTTTTAAAGAAAAATTTCATTACTCTTTAAATTTATTACTCCAAAGGGCTAAAAATTCTCTGTCAAACTCAAGTTGATTAGTTTCCTTATTATTCCAGATAATCATTGCATTTTGAGTCTGAAAGAATCCCTGAGTTCTAACCTGTGCGTATGGACTCTCTTCCTTGTGGTTTCCAGAGGGTTAGTCTGAGGTGGGAAGGAGGTGTCGTTTTGCTCATATGTGTCCATTTCACATGCAGAAAATTTGAGATGGATTTTAAAAACTGCCTAAAGATAGTTAAGTAACGGCAGCTAAGTGGAGAGTCTCAGGTTAATCTGAGTTCCAGGTATTTCCACAGCGTTGTGTGGTCACCAAGGACTTGCCCGTGGCCTAGAGCCACGGAAAATACCTATGAAGCAGAAGATCTGTTCTTTTGGGTCTCTAACAACTGCTCTGCTGAGAAACCTTCTCATTTCCCTTTAAATAAAAGCATCTTTCTGACAATTTTACTGTTTACTGAAATCCTTAGCATTGAACCGAGCACCTTCAGGTGTCAGCTGAACACACACAACGGCCCTATGTAAGCATGTTATCAGCCATTTGGGTATCTAGGCCTAAAGTAGAGTAACTTGAACTTGGGTTCCCTTTTCTTTTTGTCTTTCTTCCCACAGTGGTCCTTAAGTCCCTCAAGCATGCCTGTCAGTGTCAAAGAAATTTAGGTCGGAGACCAGAGATCTGAGATCAGGTGCAGATAGCGCGTCACATCCCTCACCTTTCTTTGTTGGAAACCAGCTTGTGATATCTTGAATTACTTGTGACAAAGAATGGAGAAAATGGGTTTTCTTGAGATCTCAATTAAAAGATAACTTGGGAATCATAGGCAACACCCAAAGAATCAATGAAACCACAGGCTCTCTCCTCGGTGTAACTGTGGGTAGTTTACCTATAGAGCTTTTTCCCACCATAAGATCATGATAAAGGGAGTTTATCCTCCCATTGCCTAACCTCATCCTGACAGTCACCCTCTTATGCCCTGCAGGGTAGTTACATATATAACAAGCCTAGGATGGCTAATTTAGAGGTCTCCAAGTGAGGTGACATGTGTTTCTTAGCAACTGACAGGAATGTAGTGACTCTGTTGGAAGCTACGGTGTGACCTCATCTCTGTGTTTCAAGGTAGCTGCACAGGGAGGGGTGGCTGCTGTCTTCTACCAACGATCCACTTTCACGTCTCATTCATAATTGAACAAGGCTCATTATGTGAGATGGCTCCATATTATCTCCATGGGCACACCACAGCTCACCCAGGGGTGGTGCTTACCCACAGAAAGCTCACATCATGATAAGATCTGTTACCCTGTAAACTGCACACTCTAGAAGAGAGAAGAAAAGAGCTAAATTCCAAGCTCATAAAGGCCCATGCATTATATGGACCTACATTATACACTGACCCATGTCAACTCTGAACCAGTCTCAGTTTCTGAACTGACCTAGTTCAAATAATCTAGAACACGGGACTTGCTCTTGGGTGTCATCTTGGGTGTCTCTTCTCTGGAGGATTACAGTAGAACTCTGGGAGTGGCAAACAGCCTCCTTTGCTGGTGTTGAAAGCTGGTGAACTACGCTTGGTTCTTAGTGTGTTTGGCAAGAAACTTGACATGTGCTGCTGTCCCCTCTGCGTTCATGCAGGTGGCTCCAGGAAGGAGGTTACTGAGCACTGGGAATGGCTTGAACAGAACCTACTGCAGACACTCTCCATCTTTGAGAATGAGAATGATGTCACCACGTTTGTAAGAGGGAAAATACAGGTAATAGTGTTTTCCTTTTGTTTTGGATGAATATTATTGAAATGTGTAGTGTGCATGTATAAAATTCTCAAGGGATTAAAAATTGTTCTTAAACAGATAACTAGCAAAATCTAAAATTTACAGAAATATTGCAAAAATAAGAACTATATATAACCCACCTGTGTGTCCTTTACTCAGACTTAACTAACATTCCACCCCGTTTGCTTAAGATTTTTTAAATTTTTTATTTATTTTATGTATATGAATACACTGTCACTGTCTTCAGACACATCAGAAGGTGGCATCATTGGATCCCATCACAGATGATTGTGAGCCACCATGTGGTTGCTGGGATTTGAACTCAGGACCTCTGGAAGAGCAGTCAGTGCTCCCAACCGCTGAGCCATCTCTCCAGCCTCATGTTCAGGATTGTCAAGGCTAACATTTGAGAGGAGCTTCTCTTAAATCCTTCATTATGTTTTCCAATAATGATATTTGATGAAAAAAATAAACTGAACATTATTTAGCAATGAATATATTGCTATCATTATTACATTGCTTTAATGCTTAGCATATATTCTAATTTTAAAAATAGCATTATTTATCTTATGCATATAAGTGTCTTGCTTGCATGTGTGTATGTTTTCCATGTGTGTGCCTGATGCCCTCCAAGGTCAAAGGAGAGCCTTGGGCCCCTGGAACTGGAGTTACAGGTGCTTATGAGCTCCTGTGGGAGTGCTAAGAACCAAACTGGGTCTTCTGCAAGAGCAGACAGTGTTCTTAACCACCAAGCCATCCCATCAATCCCATGTATTCTATTCTAAATGAGTAGACGCTTGATAGGTTTGTTTTGGGGTTTGTTTTTTGTATTTTTTTCTGTCTAGAAGGGAATTGAATTTAGCTTGCATCTCTTTAATCTCCTTCAGTCTGGAATATTTCCACAGCCTTTCCTTATGTGTCAGGACATTAATGTTAAGGGTGAACTTGCAAAAGAACTGCCAGATGGAAGGCAAATGTGTGTGCTGTCTTGCTAACTATTCAGTTCCTCTGGAGGGTGCAGTGGCATGTGTGCCGGCACCGTCTTCCCACAGCACCTCCAGTAGTGTAGATTCTCCAGCTTCCCAACTTCTGTCACCTTACAGGAGAGGAAGATGGCTTCCATGGTGCTTGACGCCTTTGTATGAGAACACGGGTCATGTTTCTCATGTTTCCCATGGTTAAGGGCCACAGTTTGTATCTATACACTGCTGTATGTATCCTTTCTTTATCTTTCATAGGATTTGGGGGTCTTACTTTTCTTGAATTTTTATGGTGTGTGTGTGTGTGTGTGTGTGTGTGTGTAGGCCCAAGGATATTTTATTCCTCAAGTGTCGTCGTCTATCTCTGTTTTTGTTTTTTTAAAGACGAAACTGTCTCTGGCCTGGGACTTGGATGCATGCACACTAAACTTCGAGGTCTGGGGATCCACCTGCCTCTGTTTCCACAGCTCTGGGGTTACAGGCATGTTGCCAAGCCTGGTGTTGCAGGGATGCTGCTGCCCCAGGCTCAGCTTTGTCTTACTGCTTCTAGGGGTTGAATTTCAGCCCTTGTTCCTGCAAGGCAAGCACTTTACTGGAGGAGGTATCTTTCTAGCCTCCCCCCTTTACTTTAATGTAATAGTTATTTTTTATCAAAAGGCCATTTTGCTTCTGTTGGTGACGCACATGTGTTGTAGGTATTTATCCTGTTTGTCATTTGTCAGCAAATTTTGCTCACCATAATTTTTGCCATGCAAGGTTGTAAGGTAACTTTTTTTTAATGCATCAGGAGAGGCTCTCAAAATGGTCATTTTTTTTTTTGTCTTAGCAAATGTGTTTTTAGACATGGTTTAAAAAAAAAAACAAAATAAACAAATCAAATCAAATCTTTTTAGACCCAGAGTAAGGGGGATTCTAGGAAAAGGTCCGACAGAATACCGCTCATAAAATCCCGAGAGCAGTCCGTGTTCTCTTTCTTCTATTTGACTAAACTCTTCCACTGCACAGAATAATGGAAGCAGGGTCTGAGGTGTTTGAAGTGAGGAGCTGATTGGACAACTCTGACAGCAAACTGAAGAAAAGTGCATACAGTCACCCGAGCCTGCTCCTCAGGCTCAGCCGTCCCTCAGAATGAATGCACGCTCTTTGTTTATGATTCCCTATTAAAGACTAGAAGAGACCTAAGAAAGGGATGGGATAATGCATTGGAATGGCCAGTTAGAGTGTGTGTGTGTGTGTGTGTGTGTGTGTGTGATAGTGGAGAGTTGCATTGTGTTGATGAAACTGGGTTTCTATGTATGTGAATACAGAGATCAGGAGTTTCTTTGTTTGTTTGTTTGTTTGTTTGTTTGTTTAAGATTTATTTTATTTATTATATGTAAGTACACTGTAGCTGTCTTCAGACACTCCAGAAGAGGGCGCCAGATCTCGTTACGGATGGTTGTGAGCCAGCATGTGGATGCTGGGATTTGAACTTATCACCTTCGGAAGAGCAGTTGGGTGCTCTTACCCGCTGAGCCATCTCGCCAGCCCCTTTTTTTGGTTTTTTGAGACAGGGTTTCTCTGTACAGCCCTGGCTGTCCTGTAACTCACTTTGTAGACCAGGCTGGCCTCGAACTCAGAAATCCACCTGCCTCTGCCTCTCGAGTGCTGGGATTAAAGGCATGTGCCACCATGCCCGCCAGATCAAGAGTTTCTAATTACATCAAACATGAGGGGCTGGATGACAAGCTCAGGCAGCTGGGGTGGAGAGGACACACAGACATGGAGCAACAGAGGTAACCAAGAGCCACCTCACAGCCCTGCCTGCCTCCGGGACTGTCATCATCTCTGGTTAATGAATAAAGAGATAGAGGAAGAAACGGGGACAGTAGCTAGATAACGAATGAAGGAAGGAAGGACAAATCATGTCAAATAGTTTTTCTTTGCACTACATTAACTATGTCAGGTTTATTTCCCCTGAAACCGTTTATGAGGGGGAATTCCCATTAATGCAATTGTGTGTGAAAGAATGTCGTTCGTGTGTAAATGAATGGCTTACTGGTTCACAGATTGCCCAGTAATTAAGGGAACCAGCAGGCTTATTTGTTATGAGATCTAATTAACTTTTATAAATTATAAATGTAATCAGTATGCAGGGAACAAGAATTCAAGTGCCGTACATGGCATTCTGTATAGCTCTTTCTGGATGCTATCATAATTTTCAACATGCTGATCATAGTAATAGGACCCTGTGCTCCTATGAATCTGCTCTTTTGTTACATCCTTGACCAGTATCTACCATAGCTATATAATCATAGTTGTTTTACTAACATACTATAACTCCATAAATGACTTGATTTTGCCTTCCTAGAAGTTAACTCAGCTTCTAAATTAGCAGGGGATAACCAAACACAAATAAAGATGTGAACTTTTGTTCACATGACTTTTTTGCCACAAATTATATTTCTCCAATCACTTTTGGGGATAGATAGAGATTAATAGATGAAATAATTTAAAAATTTTTAATAACTCAAAATATTTTAACAGACCTTAAGTACATGCTCTCAAACCAGGATCACGTACTTGCTTTCATATGACTTTTTACAGGCTTGCTTTATTATTTTAATCATGTATGCATGCTTGCACCTGTGTGTCGTGTGTGCTCATGAGTGCATGTGTCTGCAGAGCTGAGTCTCAGGCAGGCAGGAGCCACCTGATGTGGATGCTGAGAACTAAGACTGAATCAGTCCCTCCGGCCTTTGTTGAAATGGCCTTGAAGTTTAACATCTTAATGTTTTTTTCTTTGATTATGAAGCTAAACATTTTATTATTGTGAACCAAGATTTTTTTGTTATTGTTTTTGTTTGTTTGTTTGTTTTATGTGGGTTTGTTTGGTTTGGTTTTGAGACTAGGTCTATATTCCTGGTGTGTCTGGGACTTACTATGTAGACAAGACTGGTCTTGAACTCCCAGAGATCTTTCTGTCTCTGCCTCCTAAGTGCTGAGATTAAAGTATACACAATATCTAGCCTTAGGTATACCAAGTTAATTTCACTTTTTAAATATACCTTTACCTATTTAAATTAACACTAGGCATCTAACATGTTAGATATATCGAATTTCTGACGTTAGGAGCCATTGCCTGGAACCAGGGTGGTTTTAGATTAAGTAGACCCCCATAGAACTTAGAGAAGAGAAATATTCTATCCTTGTGTTTCATTGACCCGGCCTCCTGGCTGAACATTCACACAAAAGCCAAGGAAAGCTTTGGCATTCCAGACTGTCTTTTCCTAAAGGTGGGAAAGTTGGAAGAGGGAGCCATTGATTCGGTCTGTTAATGAATGTACACTGGGCCCTATCAAGTTTCAAGCTACCATTTCTTAGTTTCATACATTCATAAATCTATTCATACTTTAAAACATTTAAGAGAACATTCTAGATGTTGTTATTTAGCACAGTGTTTTTGTACCCAAAATTACAGGGCCTTACCGGTCTGGTGTACCTCACTTTGTTCTAATGCTCTTCCTATTCTGACTTTGGTAAGAGATCTGCCACAAATACAAGCCTGCTTGAGGTTTCCCGGATGATTCCAGGCCATGGTGGTTGCCTAGGAAACCATGACACTGCTTCCCATTACTATATTATGCTCCTTCTCTTAGTTGTATTTTTGAGGGGGGGGGGCATTGGAAACGGTTTAACTTTGTAGCACAGGCTGACCCAGAAGTTACTGTGTATCCCAGGCTGGCCTCAAACTCATCAAGATTCTTCTGAACTCTTCTCACTCAATGATCCAATGGGGCTGCCTCTGGTTGTCTGACATCTCTCATATAACTCTACCGAAGCCTGTTCATGTCCAGAATAACCTAGGTCCACCTTCTTGGGCTGGCAGGAGCTCCATATCGGTTCTCTCAGAGGGAAGCAATCTGATCTTAGTCTCCCAGGGAGAAGGGTTGCTACTTGAGATGTCAATCATACCTGGATGAGTGCACAACTAAAAAGTTAACTTCGTAAGAGTAGCTCATAATGAAACAATGCAGATTTCACAACCCACAACTGGCATCATACAATTTAAAAAATATGGCTCCCTAAGATATACTCAAATATATTCTAATTTGGGAACACTACACATTCTCCATTAAGAATATTGTACTGAATACCCTTTAGACATTAGGTATTTGTAAAATGTTCAAGACACTATTGTTAGTGTTGGAACTCAGGTTTAGTGGTTGACATATATAAAATATGTGTATGGTATAAATATAAACAGAATCTGTCTACCAACATAAGTGGAAAGAGTATAGAACTGAGAACGTTTAGACGGAATTAACCGTTGCTTGGTTTCACAGGGAGGGAAGGCTACCTAGGGAGGGAATGGCCAGGGAAACATCCTAGGGCGAGGATGCAGCCCGGGCTTAGGTAGGAATGTTATCAAGTCTCGGTTTCAGAACACGGCTGTTAGAAAACAGCCTGAGTGGGGAGAGAACCTTGACAGGAAGCCACTGTGGTAATTCTGGCCTGTGTTGAGGGTCTAGGGGTGCCTGTTTGCTGTTAGCTGTGTGCCCAAGATGCTCAGTCACTTGAATGGTGATGGTAACATTTGGAAGACTGAGGCTTTCCCTTCAGCCACCACCCCTAGTGGCCACCACTGCAGGCCATAAGGTATGGCAATGGGCATAAGATTCAGGAAACGATTTCAAGATAGGAAGCAGAGAATCGCCATCACTGGTGCTGTGTGTGAGGGAAGAAATCATAGCTGGGAGGTAGGAGTTAAGTAAGCCAGACTCGGGAGTTGCTGGGGTGACAGACAGAGGGACTCTCAGGATGATGGGACCACAGGGGAGGTGAGAGAAGGACACCTGTAAACCCAGAAGGTACCTCGGGCTGGCTGGGTCAGAATTCTCCATGGGAAATTATTCAGATACTGCACAAGGAAGGAAAAAGTTACAGTGTCAGTTGGATTCAAACTGAATTTGACCCAGTATTTGTACTGTGACAGGAATGGTGAGCTACTTAGGTTATGAATAATAAATGATGTAGACAAATTGGTTTCTTAATTAGTTTTATTTTTGCATATGCTAGTGTGTCCTGTGCACCATATCTGGGCCTGGTGCCTGTGGAGATCAGAGTGGAAGCTGGGTCCCCTGGGACTGCTGTTATGCATAGTTGTGATTCACCATAAAGGTTCTGGGTATCGAACCCCAGTCCTCTGCGATACAAGTGCTCTTAGCTGCTAAGTCATTGTTCCTGTTTCCAAAATCAGTATACATGTGTGGAGGAAGAGGGTAATGCTGTGTACGCTCCTCAGTTGTTCATGAGACACACACACATACACTCACACACACACGCCTGTGAGGAGGGTACATTTGTAGGGATGTTACATGGGTAGAGGCAGAGGGTAATGTTGGCTATGCTTCTCACTTATTCTCCACTTCATTTTTTTAAACAACATCTTTCACAGAAATCTGGGGGTCCATGATTCCACCTGACAGGCTGACCCTAGAGCACAGGGATTCTGCTGTCTCCGTATCATTTCAGAGCTAGCATTACAGGAATGGGCCTGTGGAGACAGCTGGTTTCCATGTAGGCTCTGGGCAATCAAATTCAGGTCCTTGTAGGTCCTCATGCTTGCTCAGAAACCACTTTACTAACTGCCCTAGATAGCTATCCATCTATGCCACCACGACCACCACCACATTTGTCTTAAGAAGACGCTTGACAGTACTATTCAGGTTGTGTTGAAAGAACGAGAAGCCAATAGATAGCCCAAATGCCAGGAATTATAGATATAATGATTCTGTTAAGTTTTTAATCCTAAAGACGCCAAGGACTCAGTCCTATCTAGGAAAATCCCAGAATTTTCCCAAGTCCCCACAGGTACAAGTGACAACGTAGAACCTGAATTCACAGCTGCCATGCCCCAGACTTTTCTGGTGAGAATGAGATCAGAGAAACTGAAGATGAGGTAAGGGCAGACTTGACAATTACAAAGTCAACCATGGAATTTGAGGGAGTGTAATATATATATATATATATATATATATATATATATATATATATATATTCATTTTTGTGTGTGTGCGCGCGCATGCATGTGCACATGCGTACCCGCACACATGTGCATTGTCATGTGTGCCATAGTGCCCATGTGGAAGTTAGAGGACAACTTCCCTTACCATATGGATCCTAGGGCTTGAACTCAGGTAATCAGATTTGGCAGCTAGTGCTTTTAGCCACCGAGCCATCCCTCCAGCCCAAAGGAGCTTCTTACAGAGATGCACACAGACAGTTTCTAGGAAATTACAGAGGGGCTGGCTAAGAACACAATGGCTTCTCAGGCTAGTAGAATGATTCAATAACAGATTTAGATTAGACCATTGTCTTAGGGGTTTATTGCTCTGAAGGGCACTTAATTGGGGCTGGCTTACAGGTTCAGAGGTTCAGTCCATAATCATCATGGTGGGAAGCATGGCAGCATCCAGGTAGCTGAGAGTTCTACATCTTAACAGGAAGGCAGCTAGGAGCAGACTGTCCTCAGGCAGCTAGGATGAAGGTCTCAAAGCCCACCCCAAAGTGACACACTTCCTCCAACAAGGTCACACCTCCTAATAGTGCCACTTCCCGGACCAAGCATATTTAAACCACAACCAGTCATTGAATGCAAATATTTTATCTCCTGGGCATCTGTCAAAAAGTCTTGTGTCTAACT
The DNA here is from genome assembly GCA_902729485.2 of Mus minutoides. Lineage (NCBI taxonomy): Eukaryota > Metazoa > Chordata > Mammalia > Rodentia > Muridae > Mus > Mus minutoides. The sequence goes on along the minus strand of LR749487.1, from coordinate 3,812,173 downwards.
AAGTTCCATTCTCATATTCACTTGCCTTCAGCTCAAACAACTCCTCAGGTACTGGGTCTCAGGACAGATGTCCATTTGTGACTTATTTTCAGCCTTGCCTCCTTTGGTCTTCTATAGTGAACTGGTTTTTTTTTGTTGTTTGTTTGTTTGCTAGTTTTGTTTTTTGTTGTTCTTTTTGATTGTTTGTTTGTTTGTTGAAAAAGCTAGAAGTTGACGCTGATGTGCTTAGTAAAATTAAGTGACAAGATGCTTATATTTCCTTATTTTAAAATAGAGAAGCTATGTTTTATTGGATATGTAATAAAAATCCTTTGACAATCTTTTAGCACACAAATGTTACTGGTTACTTGGCTAGGCATGGGGGCTCCAGGGAGGCTGACCCAGGAGGATCACAGTGAAACTAAGGCCAAACTGGACTGCATAGCTGAGTTCCAGGCTAACCTGGAACTTTGGAGAAGCCTAGCATCTGATGGGTTGGCTGCCTTTAAAGAGAACTAATCATTAAAACAAATCTGGTCTTAGGAGGTGCTTCACTCCTTTATGTTCCGCTGCAGGCCTAACCCTGTCTGCTTGCTTTGTCCCAATTAGGGCATCATTGCAGAATATAACAAAATCAATGATGTGAAAGAAGATGAGGATACAGAGAAGTTTAAAGAGGCCATCGTGAAGTTCCACAGGCTATTTGGGATGCCCGAAGAAGAGAAACTAGTCAACTATTACTCATGTAGCTACTGGAAGGGCAAGGTCCCTCGGCAGGGCTGGATGTACCTAAGCATCAACCACCTGTGTTTTTCCTCCTTCTTAATGGGGAGGGAAGGTGAGTAGTCTATGGTTTCAGTGAGAGCCTTTGGGAAGTCCACTGAAGTTTTCCCTGAACTCATAAACCAAATCAGAATATCAAAACCATGTATAGAGAGGGGAGTCAAGACCGTTTCCTGACTGTTTAATAAGTGAATTCAATTAGGTCCAGTTCAGCAATTATAAACAAATTATTCATTGAGTAGTAGAGGTTCAGTAAAGGTACTGTTGATTCAGTAGATAGGACTTCAATTCTAATTATTCTGATCCCAGAGTTCATGTAATACAAGATATAACTAACAAATGAGACAATAAAAACAGATCAGGAGCTCAAAAGAGTTGGGCAGGTTGTGTGGTGGGGTTGTGAGCTTATTGTATCTGGAAAGACACTGAAGTAAGTACTGACCCACCCTTGTTGCCCGTGCTCAGCCAAGCTGGTGATCCGGTGGGTGGACATCACTCAGCTGGAGAAGAACGCCACGCTGCTCCTGCCAGATGTGATCAAAGTGAGCACAAGGTCCAGTGAGCACTTCTTCTCCGTGTTCCTCAACATCAATGAGACGTTCAAGCTGATGGAACAGCTTGCCAACATAGCCATGAGGCAGCTCTTGGACAATGAAGGATTTGAACAAGACCGGTCCCTGCCTAAACTCAAGAAGAAATCTCCCAAAAAAGTGTCTGCTCTGAAACGGTGGGTGAGAGAACCTTTAGAACTTGGGGGGTGGAAAACCTTTCAATTCACTCGGGGCACTGAGCTCTGGCTAACTTCCAGCTCATGAGCGCTTTCCTGAGTGTAGATACAATAGGGAAAGGCTGCCTGAAGCATGCCAGGTCAGTGAGAGAAATAAGCACGACCATTTCCTCCACCATATGGTGGGATCTCTGCTAGTCCTAAGGACAGAGTGCAGTGGGCTCACACTGACCTCAGGTGACCTCAGTGGAGCTGCTCTGAGCTGGGGTCATGGGTTATAGAAGGTGCACATTTGGGGCAGAAGGATCACTTGGGGGGAAGCCCAAGGGAGAAACACCAAGAGCAGTTGGTCATTGGCCAGGATGTGGGGTGAGGAGATACAGGGAAGTGTGGTGTGTGTGAGAGAGCCAGGGTGGGGCAAGAGAAAGCCAAAGCCTCTTGATGTTGGTCACGGACACAGAATTGCCCTTCCTAAGATGGGAAATGAGTCAAGGAAGAGTGATTCCAGAGCATCTGAGGGGTTGGTTTTGATTGTGTTAAGTGGGATTGCTTACAGGACATCAGGATGGAGGTTATTCCTCTAATCACATAAAGGTGGAAAGTATTGCTATGCAGGTGGGAATGGAAGTCTGAAAGGACGAGCTCCTCATTAGAATGTCTTCTGGAGTTTCTTCCGGGTTTTGACATTCTAGTGATCAACAGATTTATTCATTACCTAAATGAACTATATACCTGGTGAAACTCAAAAGCAATTAACACAGGAGACATTGAAGGTGATTGACAAAGAAGAGACACCTTTGTTTTGTTTTAAGTTTGAAAAGTATTTGATGCTGTGTGACTTTCTACAAAGACAGGGACACTGGATGTGCATCCCAGATATGACACTAACGACAAACCAAAGAAATGACACCCAAACCTAGCTTAGTGATCTAGTGAGTTTATTGGGGTTACTGACAAGAGCTTGAGCTTGTCACTGGGAAATCCACCCCAGCACGGGCATCGCCTCCTGAGACTGCACCCCCGGAGGACTCTTGCATGGCCTGCAATGTGGCCCGGCAGCTCAGCCAATGGACAGCACCCTCTTCCAGTGTTGTCACTGCTCCTATAACCCTGGAAGGGGCCTGGTGAATGCTGTGTGTCTTGTAAGATGACTGAGCCTGGAAGTCTTGTTTACTTCCTGGATCCTATATGTTCTGTTTACTTCTGGAGTCTTAGGAGTCTTCCTCCTCCTTTAGGAAAAGTTCAGGGGAAAGTGGCTCTACAAAAAAACATGGACTGGATGGAAGGCTCTGAGAGGAAAACTTTGTTGGGGAGGGTAGGTAGGTACTGTGATGAGGAAGCCTAAGGATGAAGCATAAGAAAGTGGTTTCCAACTGGGATCTTTGTAGGGCGTGAATGATGCCAATGTGTGCAGCTCCAGAGCTGAGACAGACAGAGCAGAAGCAGGCTGCAGGCTGCAGGCTGCAGGCTGCAGGCTGCAGGCTCTTCTGAGTTCACGGTCTGTGGGGCACAGGTAGGATAGAGAGTTCTGAGCAGAAGAGTGTCATCGGAGGAAGTAGCGGCGTCAGCCGAAGCCTCGGGTGAGATCTAGGGCCTTTGTGTCTGGAAGTGTGCTGTCCCCAGGCTTCTTCACTCTGTAGCTCAGGGTGCAGAGCGACACTACACAGGTTTTGTTTTTTTGTTTTTGTTTTTGGTTTTGTTTTGTTTTGTTTTTGCTGTTCATGCTGCAGTTAGATATTTCAGGGCTACAAAGAAAAACCCTGTCTTGGGAAAAGAAAACAAATAAAACCAACCAAACCAAAAAAAGGTGAATCTCCAAGAATGACTCTGGATAAAAGTTGAATGACCTCTTTCAGAACCCTTGCATTATTTGGAAAGAGAATGTGTTTCCTTTTTCAGACCTACTTTGCCCCAGATTTAAAAAAGAAAGGAAAACAAAACAAAAACAAACAAACAAACAAAAACCCAACATTTACTGTTATCAACTGTAAAATGGCTAGATTTTACTATAGTAAAATTATGTGCTCAGAGGTTGGAACCTCACCAATACACAGGCAAGGCTGGGAGGAATGGGTCTGGAAAGACTGAGGCAAGGGCTGGAACTCTCCATGGCGGGAGTTAAAAAGCATCGCTGCGTCTTTCTTGGTGACCTGAACAGCAGTCATTGGCTTGCAGTGATCTGGATGCCAGGGCGAAGAGCGAGCGATACCGCGCCCTTTTCCGGCTGCCCAAAGACGAAAAGCTAGACGGGCACACAGACTGCACCCTCTGGACTCCATTTAATAAGATGCACATTTTGGGTCAGATGTTCGTCTCCACAAATTACATCTGTTTTACCAGCAAGGAGGAAAACCTCTGCAGCCTCATAATTCCACTCCGGGAAGTAAGTGGAAACCTGGGATTTAGTTTCTTTACTTAGACTGTGCCGGTGTGTACGACATGCCTACGTGTCGTGTGTGCATGCGTGCAAGTGCTCACGCGTGTGTTTGTGTGTGTGTGTGTGTGTGTGTGTGTGTGTGTGTGTGTGTGTGTGTGCACACGCGCGCCCCGGTTCGTGCACCATGCCCACAGGTGGAGGCCAGTACATTGTTGTCAGTTGGCTTCCTCCATTGTCTCTTCCTGACTGCTCTAAGCAGGATCTCTCAGGAAACCCCGCAGCTCTCCAGTTCAGCTACACTGGCAGCCAATCAGTTCCTAAGATGCACTTGTCTCCGCCCCCTGTGCTGAGGTTATAGACAGATGTGCCCACATAAACACAAGCTTTATGTGGGTTCATGGCATTCAAACCCCGGTCCTTGTGTTTATATACATGAAGTGCTCTTACCCACACCAAGCCATCTTTCTAAGGCTTTTTCTTTTTTTCTTTAAACAAAACACTGATCAGGTTTTTGCCATCACTGAGTACTGATGGTGCCTGGGATGGGCGGAGTAGGAGTTGAAAGCCCTGTGAGCTTCAGTCTTTTTCAGAGAAGTTAAGGTGATCAAAGCTTTTGGGTTCTTCATTACTACCATGCTCAGAGCCCTGTGGAAAAAAAGGTTCATGTTCCAGTCTGCTGCTCTTTGATTTTTAAAATATTACTTTCCTTATTTTTAAGAGTAATGCATTACTGTCTTAGCAAATTTCCAAAAATATTGATAATAAGAAGACAAAATTCCCACCTAGCTACACCATTTGGAGACAACCACTGCTGAACCCGTCAAGTGGGCTTTTCAGCTTTCCCAGTGCATTATCATGTATTCATATAATTTAGATATAAACATAGGGAGATAGTTTTATAGCAGCAGGGTAATTTTGATGGCTATATATTATTCCATTAAGTGTATGTACTTAATGCATTCCTCTGTTTATCTGTGGCTGTAGCTTTTCACTGCTGCTGGATTTCCCCAGTCACATGTATGATTTCCTCAAGTTATAGATTACCAATTCCCTGAAGCTGAATTGGTCGATCAAAAACTGCATGAAGTATCAAACAAGTGACAGATTCTCTTCACCTTATCATAGGTTTAGCTGAGTAATATTATAACATATTCACTTTATCATAGGTTTAGCTGAGTAATATTATAACATATTTTGCATCCAGGATAATTTATCAGAGGTGAATTTGAGAAGATCAGTTATGTTTGCACTTAATAATAAATGGGCTTCTTAATTTGTCCCTGCAAATTCATCTTGGTTGAATTAGTGAATTAGCAAATTTGCTTAGTTCTAAGCATATATTTTTTAAAAGTGCGTGTGTGTGTGTGTGTGTGTGTGTGTGTGTGTGTGTGTGTTTGTTTGTTTGTATATATGTATGTGTGTGTGTGATATGTAGGTATGATGTGTGTCCAGGTCAGAGGATAATGCTGAAGAGGTGATTCTCTCCTTCTAACTTCATGTTGTTTCCAGGGGTGAAACCTGGGGTCTCCAGGCTTGGGTGGCAAGCTCTTGACCTGCTGCTGAGGCATCTTGCTGGCGCCTTAGCATGATTTCCTTTACCAGATTCTGCCTGAGTGTGGTACAGCCATTACCTGGAACAGCAAGGGAAATGTACTTTGGGATCAAAAGCCAACATAGCTTTGCCAGTGTGCAGTAGCCAGACTGCAGAATGAAGAAGACAAGAGAGGCTAGCTTTAGATAGAAAGTTGAAGTTATGGAGGACACACCACTTAATGTTTGCCCTAAGATTTGTTGTTTTAATGTACTAAAGAAAAATACCTTTAGTACATCTGTATTTGTTTGAGGTTGATGAAAATCCTGTTCAAAACCATTGGTATTGGGCTTGGTAGATAGATATCTGTAAAGTACATTATTTGTTTGCAAGCATGAATATCTGAGTTTGGATCCTCAGGACCCATCTTTAAATTCAGGCATGGCAGTATGCTCCTGATTGGGAGGAAAAGGCAGCAGGGTCCCTGGCACTCCCTGGCCAGCCAACCTAGACAAACTGGTGAACTCCCAGTTCAGTGAGCAACCCTGCCTCAAAAAGTAATGTAGAAAGTTATTGAGGGAGAGACTCCTCGGAATCTACTTCTGACCATCCTCTTGCCTATGTTCACACATGCAAACACACCCACATGCACACACACACACACACACACAAACAACATATTTACAAATGCAGCACGTACACACACAGAGAGACAGAGACAGGCAGAGAGACATAAATCTTCAGCTCAAAGACAGCTATTTCTCTTTTCTTTTTCTTTCACACTGTAGTAGAATTGATTGTGCACCCACAAATGTATACATACATGCATATACCTGCAGGTGCATGTTTGCACACACACACACTCAGAGAGAGAGAGAAAGAGAGAGAGAGAGAGAGAGAGAGAGAGAGAGAGAGCAGAGCAGAGCAGGTGCACAGTTGTTTACATCCTGTCTGCTCAGGAACAAGTCCTTGAAAGCATTAGCTGCCAAGCCCTGGCATCTGTATGATGTATCCAATGGACTGGTGGCATTCTGAAAGCCATCATAGCCTTTACTTAGTAAAAGGAGACAGCATTGGAATTACTTTATTACTGATGATACAGCAGCTAGGAGAGCTGTCTCCTTTGGCTCCATGAAATTTTAATGAAAACTGGGAATTCCTTTTCAGTTCTCAATCTTGTCATGCTGGCATTCTGGGCAGCTATTGCTGCAGAGCTGTGCCCAGCAAGGTGTCTGGCAGCATCAGACTAGACCGCTGTCACTTCTCCACCAGTGACAAACAAATATGCCTCTGGTTGCTGAAAATGTCCCCTAGTTTGGAAAAACCCAGAAAGATCATTCTATTTTCCGTTAGAATCTCCAGTTTGATTTGTGTTGGAAGGATCTCTGTTTGTCTGAAACATGGATGGCTTCCCCCAGGGACTTGGGATTTGAGCTCCTTCAACAGGGGCTGCCTTCCCAGTCCTCCCACACTGTGCCCCTGCTTGCTCTTTCCCCAGGTAACCATCGTGGAGAAGGCCGACAGCTGCAGTGTGCTCCCCAGCCCTCTGTCCATCAGCACCAGGAACAGGATGACATTCCTGTTTGCCAACTTGAAAGACAGAGACTTTCTGGTGCAAAGGATCTCAGATTTCTTGCAGCAAACGACTTCTAGAATCTACTCAGACAAAGAGTTTTCGGGAAGCTGCAACAGCTCAGATGATGAGGTTGGTGGGAGACACCTGAGCATAGTAGGGCTATTCCTACTAGTGCCTAGTGCCGTCAGCCCTGATGTGTGCACCTCTTTGTCCAACTTGTTTGACTGTCAAATTTAACAGCTGGGTTAAGCCCCCTGCCCAACTTCCAGTGCAGTATCTCAGCAGGATCATCTTCAGTTATAAGGAATTGGTATTTGATCATAGCTCTTAAGCAGTGGGTCTCAACTTTCCTAATACTATAACCCTTGAATGCAGTTCCTCAGGTTTTGGTGACCCCCTAACTATAAATTATTTCATTATTACTTGATAACTAATTTTGCCAGTATTATGAATCATTGTGTAAATATGTGTTTTCCAATCTTAGGAAACTCCTGTGAAAGGGTCGCCACCCAGAGCATCACATAAACTAGACAAGTGATCTGCTACAGAGCTATAACCCCAGCCTTCACTAAGTTCTCCAGACTGGCCTTGAACTCACGCTGTAGCCCACAGAGGCTGTGGCTTGCAGTCCCTTAGCTTCAGCATCAGCCAGAATTCCAGGTGTATACCACTAGGCCCAGCTTCAGCCTCTTTAAGTTGGAGATATCATTAAGTGACCTGTTCTGATTACATGAAAAGTGACTCCTTTCAACTTAGTGACATCATTGGGAAGGGTTCTGAAATCAAACCTGAGATATAGCATCATCATGGTGATTCTTCTGTGATGGAATGCCTATCAGGCCACCATCCAAAGAGCCCAGACCCCTGGGAGGATAAACAATCAGTCGGAGTGGCAGAGGAAGTTTCAGTTAGCTGAAGACAGCAAGGTTGCAGGGACCCATCCTGTCCCTGCTACCTCGTCACAGCTGTGGCACTTTTGAGATGCCAGAAACTAGACGGAGACAAAGCAGTCAGTTTTCAAAGCTTTTGCTTCTGCCATGCCCTGCTTCACTTGAAGGCAAGTCAGTGACACGGATAACCGCACACTTTTATTGAGATAATACAAAGAAAATGTTTTGTCTTAAGCTAACTTGGCAATAGTACTCTGATTTCTCCGCAGATAATAGAAATCTTTGAACAGTTTTCCTTTGTTCCTTTCCTTTCCTTTTCTTCTTTCTTTTCATTTTTTTGGAGGGTGGGGTGGGGTGGGGTGGGGTGGGGAACAGAGAACCAGCCTGGAGCTTGGCTGTGTAGCTGACAATGGCTCCACCTTCCCGGGTGCTGGGATTATAGATTTAGGCCACCTCAGCCCGTTTGTGTGCTGCTGGGGATGAAGCCCGGGCCGTGTGCACTGTAAGCAAACCCTCTACCAGCTAAGCTACATGCCTGGACCCAGGACACCAAACTCTGGAACATTGAATGCTGGAGTTTATGACTTTGCCCCAGTGTAACTTCTGAAAGGTGTTGACTTGCTGGTATTTCCCACTTCTTCACACAGCAACAGGGAAAATAGGACCTAGCTGTTAATGCTGTACAGAAGACTGTACAGAGAAGGGAGCCGTGCCACCAAGCCCATCCACGTGTGTCCCTCTCCATTGACAGGTGTATTCTCGGCCCAGCAGCCTTGTTTCATCCAGTCCCCAGAGAAGCACAAGCTCGGATGCTGATGGAGAACGCCCCTTTAACCTCAATGGCAACAGCGTCCCTACAGCCACCCAGACCCTCATGACCATGTACCGGCGGCGATCTCCTGAAGAATTCAACCCAAAATTGGTAGGTGCATTTTTCTGTTCACTGAAACTTGCTGTATTAGAACAAAAGAAAACAAAACATTTTAAGATTTATTTTAGATATTTGTGTGTGTGTGTGTGTGTGTGTGTGTGTGTGTGTGTGTGTGTGTGTGTACATGCAGATGGAGACCAGAGGGAGCTCAGATCCCTTGGAGGTGGCGCTATAGGCAATTTCAGCTTGTTATGCAAATCCTGGGATCTAAATTCTGATTGTATACTCTTGACCACCGAGCCATTTCTCCTGTCCCCATATAGATATTTTTATTGTAATTAAACTAACATCAATAGAAATGGCCTTAAATGTTTGTAGTGATATCTCTAACATATTTTTTCATAAACAAGTAAAACAATTTTTATCTAAGTGTGTCATTAGCTTGCAGAGTGGTTTATGGAAGAAAGCCTTGGGAGTCACAGTAGCTGTGTGACTACTTTTCTTTTTCTTTGGTCTTATTTTTTTTTAACTCCTGTGTAAACCAAGCAACAAATAATGATGCTCTTTCTTGGCCCACATCTAAAAGTCACCAATTCATATTCACATAAAACTACCAGCATTCTACCGGCTAATGCTTAGTCTACTGTCAAGTAGATACTTAACAGGAGACTCTGATAGAACAGGCTATGAGTGGATAAAATTAGGAAAGAACGCCAAGAATCCAGAGCTCTCCATTCTCAGGAGTTCTGCTCATCAACTGTCCATCAACAGGGATCAGTCTGATCTCTCACGGTGTTCCTCAGGACCTCCCCTCAGAGCCTAATGGGGGATCGGTCATGTCCCACTATGTCTTTCAGGCCAAAGAGTTTTTGAAAGAACAAGCCTGGAAGATTCACTTTGCTGAGTATGGGCAGGGGATCTGCATGTACCGCACAGAGAAGACCCGGGAGCTGGTACTGAAGGGCATCCCAGAGAGCATGCGCGGAGAGCTCTGGCTGCTGCTTTCAGGTAGGAAGAGCCGGGAACAGTGCCACAGGGTGACCGGGGCTTCCTTCCAGCCTCCGACTGTGCACAGCCAAAGTCCTTTGGGATAAGATACCCAAATCACCAGGTTCTGGAGTCTGTCAGTAGTAATCTTCCTTCACAGGGGAGTTTCTAAGGTCAACTGTTCCTATTCTCCAATGCCGTGGTTTCTTCTGTTTCTCCAGTGAGGCTGTTGAGGGGGAGGGAACAGGATCTGAAGTAGAAGTGTAATACTTTGTGAGTTGAAGTGCTGTTTCCTCCTGGCAATGTTGGCTTCATCGAGAATCCTTCAGTGGGACGGGTTATGTTTTCTGTGAAGATGAGAATGTACATCTGTCTGCTCACCCCAGCTAGGGCACCAGTGACTGACTAGAATTCACTGAAGTCTACTTAGCGAACCTATGAGCTCGAGCAGGCTTCTTTGTTCAAGCACGGGTGAGAGGGTACTTGCAGCAGCATGGACCACTGACTGTCCTCTAAACCACTGAAGAAAGGTCTCCCAGAGAGGAGTGACTGCCGTTTACATTACTCTCTGTCCTCATGGCATGCTTTCACACACACACACACACACACACACACACACACACACACCACATTTATAATAGAGGCTAACTTATTAACTAGGCAAAGTAATATATTAATAAACTGATAGAATAAAGCTATTATAACAATATTCCACAATAAAGGTCATCTAAAATGGTGAACTAATTTCTGTGATTTTTTCCACTCAATTTTTTCTTTTTTCTTTTTTTTTTTTTTTTTTAGTATTTTAGTCATTTCAGAGAAACCACTACTATTTTCTGCCATGTGGAAACATCTAGTGCACCCCAAGAATCTTTGTACCCCAGTCATCAGACTATACCTTTGGCTATCGCCAATCTTCATTTTAATCTTTGCTTACTGCCTTAGCTGGATGAAGAAGGAAATGTTGCCAAAACAGAACAAGGAGGGACAGGCTGTTATGGCCAGATAGCACTGCTGTCAAAAGAGCTCAGCTCGTGGGAATACTTTTTATTTGAACCTAGACATGGCCCCACCCAAGTACCTTTATCATACCTTTTTCCTTAAAAACAAATGATATTGAAACTCAAAAATAAAGTCTTCCAGGATAGCCAGAGCTACACAATAACACCTTGTCTCAAAAAGCAAAACCCAGAAATAATTCTTCCACAGTTCTGGAGGTCAAGGCTGAGGTCAAGGCAAGATCATAGTCCTTTTATACATGCTAAAGAATCCTTTGGAATGGAGAGGTGGCTCAGAGTAATGCATGTTGCTTTTTCAGAGGAACCTGGGTTCTTGGCTTACAAGAAAGCCTTAAAACTTGTAGACCTTTCTGAAATTAGACATAATGGTAAAATTGACTATCATGAGATGTATCTTAGATATAAGAGGATCGGATCCTAAAAATAAAAATTAAAGATAGAAATTGTTTTATCTATTTTGTGTAAAGTTGGTTTGTTTGATTTTCCCCCTATTTGACTGTGTATACCAAACCCAGGTCCTCCGTGAAATGTTAAATGTGAGCTGGGCATGGGCGTGGGTTTTTGTAATCCTAAAACTGGGGAGGCTGAGGCAGGACACTCAAATTTGAGCCTGCTGCGCTCTAACTACATCCGAGAAGGTGGTTGTTATAGAGAGTTCCCTTTCTTGGTTTCTCTTACTCTACCCTGTGTTTCATGAACTGGTCACCTTGACAACCAGATCCAAAGTGCTGACAGTACAGGAAAAGTTCCTTTCTCTCCTTCTTCAGTTTAGAATTTATTTATAGCCACATTTTAGATTTAAATGAATTCTCCAGGAAACCAGTACACAGCAGCTGCACCCAGCCCACTGACGTAGACAGACGTGGGCAGAGGGTTCTATTCGGTGTTTTGTTTAAAGAGGAGGCTGTCTGTGACCAAAGGATCTACCTCTTTTGAGCAACGACTCAAGATTTACCGAAGCGTACACAACATAGTGCTATAGAATATATAGAATATACCCACAAGCCATGTCGTGGTCAGCGGGCTACTTTTGCACAATTGTCACCATTCTCAAACAAATGCTCCTGCCATTGGTCAGTTCTTCATTTCCCATCAAGACTCCTCCCAGCCGTGGGCGCCTGGTGACCTACTTCCTGTCGCTGTGGACTGTCTACTGTAGCCATCTCATGTGGAGGAAACCCGATTTCAGTATTTCGTGACCGACTTCCACATAGGATAATGTTTGCCGGTTTCAAGTGTGCTGCACCCTGTATCCACATTGCACTCCTGTTTAGAGCCCAGAGCTGCACTTCATGCATCTATCTGTTAATGGACAGTTTAGGCTGTCCCCTTGTCTGCCCTGGGCATCACTGCTGGGACTGTGGACTTGTGCCTTTGGATACTTCTGTGTACGTGGGAGTAGGACCCTTCTAGTGACCCCATGCTTTACCTTCTAAGCAACCCCTGGGGGGTTGGCCAGACAGCTGCATCTTGTCACATCCCCACTGGTTAGGGGACAGTCCAGTTTCTCCCCACGTCCCCGCTGGCACTTACTGCCTCTGCTGTCGCTGTCCTTGTGGGTGTGAAGTGCTTTCTAAGTTGTGGCTTGGGGTTAGGGAGCTTATTTCTGTTGGTTTGATTAGGTTATTTGTTTTCATTGAGTATAATATTTTAATTTATTCTTTGAGAATTTCATACATGTATATATTGTACCTTGATCATATTTACCCTTCCTCCCCTTCAACCTGGGCCTATCACCACCAGGTTATTACTAACCCCAACTCTCAGTTTCATGTCTTGTTTTTTTTTCTTCCTTCCTTCCTTCCTTCCTTCCTTCCTTCCTCCCTCCCTCCCTTCCTCTCTCCCTCCCTCCCTCTCTCCTTCCCTCCCTTCCTCCTTCTGTCCTTCCTTCCTTTCCTCCCTCCCTCCCTCCCTTCCTCCCTCCCTTCCTCCCTCTGTCCTTCCCTGCCTTCCTATAACCATACCTGAATCCAGTTAGTGTTGCCTGCAGGTAGGCATGCTATGGCTGTACATTGTGATATGGTCAGTATACCAGAGGCCACACCCCTGAAGAAAGCTGACTCTTATCTCTCCAGCTGCTGTCTGTTGTCAGTAGGGGCTCGCTAGGGGCGTGGCTTGGTGAGCTCCTGTCAAGTCCAGAAGACCCCTTTTGACAGCAGTGCTATCTGGCCATAACAGCCTGTCCCTCCTTGTTCTGTGTTGTTCCCTGAGTCATGGGGGTTGACAGCTTGGTTTGGGGTTCAGATGCTCCCTGTTAGAGCTGAGCACTCTTCACCCACTTATTCTCTATAGTTTTCCAATTGTGGGTTTGATTCATTTCCTCAGTCATTTATTGGCTGCTTGTGTAGTTTTTCTGTGGAAATGTCTACTGAGGTCCTTTGCCTGATTTTAATTAGCTTATGTTTCAATTATAATATTCAATATTTAATTGTAAGAATTTTTTAATCGGTTTTGGATACAAAACTCTTACGAGAGTTTTCAGACTATTCCAGTCTGCTGTCTGTGTTCTCGCTGTCTAAATGCTGACCCTGGAAGCACAGTTTTTTTTGTTTTTGTTTTTGTTTTTTAACATTTCTGGAGTCACTGTACCTTTAAGTCATGAATGCTTAGACCAGGGGTTCTCAACCTGTGGGCCATGACCTCTTTTGAGGGGTGAACAACCCTTTCACATGGATCACCCACAACCATCAGAAAACACGGATACTTATGTTATGATTCATAACAGTAGCAAACTTGCAGTTATGAAGTGGCAATGAAATAATTTTATGGTTGAGGGGTCACACAACGTGAGGAACTGTATTAAAGGGTCAGAGCATTAGGAAGGCTGAGAACCACTGGCTTTGACCTGTGCTTGCTATGACCTGAGCTTGCTATGACCTGAGCTTGCTATGACCTGTGCTTGCTATGACCTGAGCTTGCTATGACCTGAGCTTGCTATGACCTGAGCTTGCTATGACCTGAGCTTGCTATGACCTGAGCTTGCTATGACCTGTGCTTGCTACTGGGGTTTGGGGTTATGTCTCACGGATCCGTTCTGAGTTAATTTTCTGCGTGGTAGAAGGAGTGGCGTAACCTCACTCCTTTCCATATGAATGCAGCGTTGTCCTGGTGTGTCTGTCGAACGGGCTCAGCTTCTCTGCACTGAGTTGTCATTTTCTCTGCATTTTCAAAGATGGCAAGATGATCGCTAAATATGGGAATTTATGTCTGGATTTCAAATGTTAATACAATGACTTATATATCTGTCTGTGAGCATCACACAGCCCAAATTACTGTAACTTTGTCGTAAGATACAAGACAAAGAAATGTGGTTCCTCCAATTCTTTCCTTTCAAGATTGCTTGGGCATTTGGAGTCACTTACAAAGAATTTAGGATCAGCTAATCAGCAAAGGGCTCCGGTGGTTCTGATAGATATTATGTTAAATCCGTAGGTGAGTTTGGGAGTTTCTCTCTCTTAGCAGTGTTGTCTTCTAATCTTTGGACAGAGGATAAATTTATTTAGATTTGGACCTTTGTTCATTTCTCTGAGCTACGTTTGTAGCCTGCAATGTGTTAGGCCTGGCTTAAGTTATTTCATTACACTCCTAAGTATTTTAATTTTTAATCCTATTATAAATGAGATTGGTTCCTTTCACCCGGCAGTTACTCATTATTAGCATATATGCATGGAACTTATTTTTGTATATTTATCCTGTATCTTGCATCTTTAATGTATTCATTTTTCTACTCTAGTTTTTATTTACATTTGTCTAGTGGTTAGTAATGAGGAGGCGCTTCCTAATGGACTTGTTACCCTGTGGTAGGCCTCCTTTTGAGTAATGTCTGTTTCTTTGCCTACTTTTAATTGAGCTTTTTCTCATTTGTCATTATTTTGTGCTCTTTTGCTATTGTTTTATATGACTTTCTTACTTATGTTTGAGCATACATCTATGTATGTTTATGCCATCCATGTGATCTTCAAATCCTCTGTAGTAGTACTTACAGACGGTCATGAGCTGCCTGACTCAGTCGCCAGGAACTGAATTCCCATCCTCTACAAGGGCAGCAAGTGCTCTTCACAGCTGAGCCGTCTTGCCAGCCCCTACTTTTTTTTATTCTTTTACTTATTATTAGTATGTGTATATGGTGTGCGTGTGCCACAGGGCACGTGTGCCAGTCAGAAAACAATACATTTAATGTTGATTCTCTCCACTCTGAGTTCCAGGGATCAAACTCAGGGCCTCAGACTTGCAGGGCAAGTGCTTTTACAGAGACACCTAAATCCCTTTTACAGTCGTGTAGTTTGGAAAAGCACTCTTTATCGGTTGCATGGTTGACTTGTGGTTTTTTTCCACCCTGTCAGCTTCCTCTTGTTGCTTGAGTCAAGCTTTTGAACTTACGTGATCTTACCTGTTTCTGCGTTTACTGCCTGTGCCCTGTGGATATGGCTGGTATCACATGCAAAGGCTAATTGCTCTGTAAGAAATGTCCTCCCTGTTCTCTGATCCTTTTGGACTTCATGACTTATGCTCTAACCCTTGACACATGTTGTTGACTGGGGATGTCTGTGAGGTGAGGGTCCAGTTTCATTCTTCTGGGTGTGAATATTCACCTTTCCCAGTGTCAATGTAAAGTCATACTGAGATTGGGTTTTAGGTATTGACACGGATGGGGGTTTCTGTCTTTGAGAACCCTAACATAGAGATCTCAAGTCAGTAACTGCAACCCTATCTCTGCAACCCAAGGGGCTCTCCCATCAGAGGTAGAGACTCAGCTCTACTGTGAGGACCCATGCCACTACCTGCAGCCTTAGCAAGCCCTCGTCACTGCCTGTCATTATCATGTCACTATTGCAGAAGAGCTTTAAGAAACAGGCTAAAAGTTATTTTGAGAGGCAATCCTATTCTCAAGTGAGACTTTAACAGATCCACTCATAAAATAAAAGCCAAGAGAGCAACCAAGAGTGAGAATTCAGCCTGGCTCACTCTGTCTGGAATTCCTCTTATGTCCCTAAGCAGCCCCCGGTACTGTCCATGTGTGTGAGCTTGGAACACTTTCAGGGACCTTTAGCGCATGCTAGGAGGTGGTGTGGCCAGGTTGCTGAGGGACCAAGAGAGGGAAGAAGGTCAAAGGTAAATTACCAGTCTAGTTGTCACTGAAAACACCCTATAAAGGTGATCTTTTTTTCAGTTTCCTTTGCTTGGTGGAAAAGCAGAGTTTCAGCCAATCTGTGCTGTCTACAGCTGGAACAGCAAGCAGGATTTTAGCTTTCTTGATGTCCTATCTGTTGTGTCCCAGGGGCCATCAACGAAAAGGCCACACACCCGGGGTACTACGAGGACCTCGTGGAGAAGTCTATGGGAAAGTACAATCTTGCCACTGAGGAGATTGAGAGAGACTTACACCGCTCCCTTCCAGAACACCCAGCTTTCCAGAACGAAATGGGCATCGCGGCTCTGAGGAGAGTCTTGACGGCTTATGCTTTTCGCAATCCCAACATAGGGTATTGCCAGGTAACTGCCACAAGTTGTGTTTGGGGAGGGCTCCAAGTATCCTCCAATCTCAACCCAACCTGCAGCTTCAGTTCTTATAGCCCTATAAGAGGAGAATACAGATGAGATCCAGCATCAGACCAGCCAGCCAGGAGTTTAATTAGAGCAAACAAGGAAGCCCAGCCAAGCAGCGATGAGCCCAAGCCCTGCAGGCAGCGGGTTTGTAACTCTCTTCTCCCAGTTTTCCCCTCTGTCATGCCTCTCTCGGTGTGATCATTTACAGGAAAGGGGCTGCTTTTCTCAAAACACTGTTTTACACAGATTTTAGTCTGTTGTGAGTAGACATGTAAGAAGCCAGAGTATGTATAAAGGTTTACATATTCCCAAAGTTGAAAAGTTTTTACTTGGGGAAACTATGCCTCTTCTCCCGGAGGAGTCTGACCTGGCTAGGCTGTACCACCATTGACCCTGACATCTGTTTGGGCACTCTGAGCTGACCTACCCACTCTCCATCACGTTCAGTTTTGGGGACCTAGCTGGTCAGTCCTCTGCAGATCTAACCTCCTTCCTGACACTTTCTTTAGTCTGGTTTGCCAACAGTAACAGACAGGGAGGCTCTCTGCCTAATGGGGGTCACTGTAGCAGGGTGTCTCAACCTTGGTGCTATCAGCATTGTGGGTTTGAGTGATATAGGAAAAGCTCAGTGACAAGATTGATGTCATCAAGGTTTGGGGAATAGATTTGCTCAGGAGCCATTAAATCACACCAAGTGGAGTTTTGCTGAGGGGACTCTCTCCCCCAGGTACCCCATAGATAAGTAGTGTGCTAACCAGACCTGTCAGAGATAAGCAGTTTATGAGGGTGGGATGTAAGTGCTTCTTCCCCATTGAGCAGCGGGAGTCAGGCCCACCCCCAGAGAACACACCTCTTAACAGGCAACTCAAGAGGGAAGCACCAGGTCCCGACCAAAGCCCCCACATTCTCTTCTGGAGAAAAGCCAGATGGGTGATGACACCAGATGAGGACTATTTAAATAATGGCGTAGCTGTAAGTCTCCATCTGCCCAGTGGCCAGACTTGCAAGCTTCCTGTGCCTGTTGAAATTGTTCAAAGTGTGTCTGAAGCTGGGACCTGAAGGAGATTTAAGGTATTGTGTATGAAATGCATAACCCTGAGGTCTATGAGGTATGTTCAAGTTAGGAAAATCTCTTGTTGGAAGCCAAATCCATTTTGGGCATGGACCAGTCAGCACCAGTCAGCTATGCACCTCTGAGTCTGCAGAGCCCACTGGGAGAATGCATTGTTTCTATAGGAAGAGAACTCTATGTCCCGGGTGCTGTGTTCAGCATCTCTGTCACCTGTCCACCAGGTAATAGCTGAAACCGCCACTCTGAGGATTAAAGTCGCCTCCAGATGTTGCAAGGTCTTCAGAGAAGCATCCTCTTTAACTCCTGCCCTGAGAAGGGAACCAAAAGCCACGGAGGCTTTTCTGTGCCAGTCTCTGTTTAGCTGTGTGGCTAAGGGAGATCTTCTGCTCAGCACCCCACTGACCTGCCTTCTATCCTGTGGGCGGAGTCCCCAGCTTCTGTTGGGATTGCCCGCCTGCTTCTGTTGCCTCTTCTCAAACATGTCATGTCGCTGAACACACAGCTTTCCCATGCTAGGGATATGTTTTAACACATGTTAAAGTCAATACTTAATGCAGACTAACAGAAAAACTATTGCCCACATAAAATTAAAATAGTGTCTTACACTAGTACCTTGAACATAAGTCTCTCTCACACACACACACACACCAGTTTCCCCTACCACATTTTCGGTTTTGTTTTTCTCGTTGGGAGCAGCAGTCAGGCTGGAGAGCCTGCCATCCCAGCTCCCCCCTGCTCCCGCCTCTCACCCAGGACCCAGTACAAAGTGGGACCATGGAGCCCTGTCTTCTTGCCTGATGGCTGAGGAGCTGACCTTTATGGAGGCCGTGGACTAGAACTGGCAGGCTAATTTTCATGTGGAATTTTAATAACTACTTGGAATACCAAGGCTTTTAAGGAGGAACCTTTTCATCCAAACACCTCTTAGGGGATGTATATTGCACAAGTCTGATGAATTGGTACTAGTTTCTAGAGGATCAAAAGGAACTCACAAGCTGCTTGGCCTCTGACAGAATAGAATTCATTTTTACCTTTTGATCTTCATAGTTTAATTAAGGGATAGTTAACGTTGAACTGCTTAGTGGTTATGAGTTTTCTGATAATATCTTTTAATAAAATAAAGTTCCTTTAGAATTTAAATCACCTTTACTTATCTTGGGCATCTTTTCCTGAGGAACACAGGCAGAGAGCTCCAAGTCTGAAAGGGCTCCTTGCTCTCGCAGGGCAGCCTGAAGCCCTGTGCTTGGCTATAGAA
Source organism: Mus minutoides (assembly GCA_902729485.2). Lineage (NCBI taxonomy): Eukaryota > Metazoa > Chordata > Mammalia > Rodentia > Muridae > Mus > Mus minutoides. Next base: position 3,793,559 of record LR749487.1, on the reverse strand, counting down.
ACTATTTATGAGAGGTTAAAGGGAAATATTTTCCTCCCTGTGTTAAGGATTAAGAATACTGAAGGGATTTAGCAGGCTGAAAGCTTTGTCCAACAGGCGTGGGGCAGGGCTCTGCAGTGAGGACTTGCCTCTGCATGCCTGAGTCAGGTCAACTGTAGTGCCAGTGAAGACAGACAGACCCTTGGCAGTTGCTGAAGAGGACTTGTGGATTTTCCACTGTAAAGGGGAATAAGCAGACAGAACTCAAAAGAATATTCACCAAGCTTTTGTGGCCCAGAAGTCCGAAGCTTATTTATCTGGCTTTTCTTGGGAGTTTATTGGCACCTACAAGAATGGCCTTTTTTTTTTCTTTTTTTTCTTTTTTTGTCAGTGTTGTGAGCAAACTATGTCATAAAAATAGACAAACATATTTATATCTTTCTATAATGCCAGAATTTAGTGAATAACAATAAATTTATGAAGTGCCAGCGGTTCAGTGGCAGGAACTTGCCATAACCTTCCACTTTCACAGCAGTCTGGCTCAGCTGTATACAGGTTTCAAATTCTCACCTTGATTACAACTGCCACCTCTCGTGTCAAACTTGATAGAGTCTGTCTGTCTGTCTGTCTGTCTGTCTGTCTGTCTGTCTGGGATATAAAATGGCTAGATAGAGTTAAAGAGGCTGTGTATCAGACCTGGGCTGGCATAAACGTAAATAGAGCCGTGCTGATAAGGGACCTCAGCCGACTGCCAGGAGGAAGCTGCTGTGGTAGCCCCAGTGCTGAGGGTCCCAGGGTTCTGCAGAGGCAAACTGGGAGACCTGCAGGAGAGGAAGAGGCCCAGACATCTCAGCCCCTGGGACAATCCTGTGACAATCAGCCACTCTCTGCCTGTGGCTCCAGCATGCACACACCAGGTAGCACAGAACAAGTTGGTGGCAGTTCTTCCATTGCAGTCCTGGCTGCCCTTCTCTTTATGGGCTCTAGGTGAGGGGGTTAGACCCTTTCTTCAATCTGGCAAGTCCAGAAAGTTCTTAGCCAGAATACGTTGATAGAATTTTAATCCTTCCCCGTGCCCCTGCCATCTCCATTCTGCCCAGTTTATTGATAAGGCACCTACTTGCAGGAACAGCTCATTTCTTGAGTCTGTGCTGCACGGGTGGTGCCAGACAGATGGTGGAGGCTGCTTTTCAAATGGCCTACCCTGAGATCCCACTGGTTTCCCATAGTTTGGAGTAACATAGAGTGGGCACAGTCCCTCGACAGTGAACAAGACTGCCACTGTGTACAGTTGGCTGTATTCAGACTATGTTTGATGGTGTCCTCTCTCTCTCTCTCTCTCTCTCTCTCTCTCTCTCTCTCTCTCTCTCTCTCTCTCTCTCTCTCTCTCTCCCCCTTCCCCCCCAGGCCATGAACATTGTCACTTCAGTGCTACTACTTTATGCCAAAGAGGAGGAGGCCTTCTGGCTACTTGTGGCCTTGTGTGAGCGCATGCTTCCGGATTACTACAACACCAGAGTTGTAGGTATGTGGGGCTGGCTTTAAACACCTTAGCCCGCCTCAATAGGAAAAAGATTGTAGCAGTGTATTAGTTCTTCTCCTCAGAGCTGCGACAAGATGCCTGGCTAGAAATCAACTTGGGAGAGGAAGGGTTTGTTGTGGCCTCAGAATTTGCCCACACAGAATTTGCCCATATATATATGAATTATATATATATAGGGGGCGGATAAACCAAACAGCAGACCAGGCCAAGGTGGTTCCACGTGGGAAAGGTTTATTGTGCAGAGATAGAGAGGCAGCGAAGCGTGTAGAAGGGCAGAGAAGAGGAAAAAAAAAGAGAGAAAGAGGAGGGGGTGATCTTCTAATTTATACAGAAAATGACGTCACACCAGTGAGGGTGGGAAATGAGCCAAGTGGATTGTGGGATTGAGGGTCCTTGTCCTGGCAACACATGTCAAGGGTCACATAGTTAGGCCGGGGCTTGGAGTGTCCTGGTACTAACAGTGCTCAGTCTTCTCTCTCTTATTTTAAATGTAGTCCAAGCCCCCAGCCCTGGGGACAGCCCACATTTAGGGTGGCCCTTACCACCATAGTTAGACTTCTCCAGTAACACCTTCCTGGAAATTCTCAAAGGTGTGTTTCCTGGGTGATTCTAAAGCCAGCAAAAATGACTGTTGTGTGTGTGATATCAGTTTAAAATGTCAGCATGTCAGTGGTGAGTGTGTACAGCTAGAACCTCTTTGAATTATATATATATATATATATATATATATATATATATATATATATATATATATATATGTCTTGGGACCCTATAGTTACAGAGTGTTTATATAAATAAGGGCTTCGTCAGTCTTTTTTCAATTCTTATTGTTAATTTATCATAGCCCAAGATCACCTGGGAAGAGATTCTCTGTGAAGCATTGTCTAGATCCTCAGGTGAGCCTGTAGGAATGTCTGCAGAGGATTGTCTAACCCTCCGTAATTCAATAAGAAAGCCCAGCCTGAGTGGGGAACAGTTCCCTGTCTTGGGGCCCTGGATTAAGTGTAGAGAAAGCTAACTGAGAGTTAAGCATGAATGTGTTCACTTCTCTTTGCTCTTGCCTGTAGCTCACGCAGGTTCATGCAGCCTTGGCTTCCCTGAAGTGATGGGCTGTACCCTGGAACTATGTGCCCAATTAAACCCTTTCTCTCCTAAGTCACTTTTGGTCAAGGTATTTTTTGCCATGGGCACAGAGACGAAAGCAGAACATGGTCCATCCATTTGCTTAGGCTCTCCAAGTAGAGTGCAGGACTAACTGACCATTTTGTGTCATCCATTCAGGTGCCCTGGTGGACCAGGGAGTCTTTGAGGAGCTGGCTCGAGACTATGTCCCGCAGCTATATGACTGCATGCAGGACCTGGGGGTGATCTCCACCATCTCCCTGTCCTGGTTCCTCACACTCTTCCTCAGTGTGATGCCATTTGAGAGTGCAGTGGTGGTTGTAGACTGTTTCTTCTATGAAGGAATCAAAGTGATATTTCAGCTGGCCCTTGCTGTACTGGATGCCAATGTGGATAAACTCTTGAACTGCAAGGACGATGGAGAGGCCATGACTGTTTTGGGAAGGTACAGTGCTACGGCTGGCTCTGGGGCCACCTCATGAGTTTGACTCCATTGGGCAAAAGGCTTATTGGTCTCTGTGGCCAAGGACATGTTTTCACATGCTTTTTCATTTTGAATGTGTATTTATTATCTGGATGTTTATGGTATTATATATGTTTTATAATATATATATATATATATATATATATATATATATATATATATATCTGCATATAAGTGCAGATAGATTGCATGCATGTGTGCACAGGTGCAGAAGGCATTGAGTATCTTCATCCATCATGCTTCACGCATTCTTTTGAGGCAGGGACTCATGATTCCTTAGCTAGGTTGGAAGCCAGTGAATCCCCGAGATCCTCCAATCTTGTATCTTTGCCTCCCTTGGAGCTGGAGTTACAGTGTCCTGGAGTGTTATGTGAGTGCTGGGATTCAAACTCTGCTCTGCAGGATTATACAGCAAGTGCCCTTAAGCCTTTAACCATTGCTCCAGCTCAATATCCTTTTCTTTAAAAAATGAAGAGAGTTTCTGTTCTTTAGAAAGATCTTAATAAGACCTGGTGTTGACACTGTAATCCAAGCTGTTCAAAAGGCTTTCAAAGGAGAGCTGTTCACAGGAGAGTTATATATTCAAAGCCAGCCTGGCCAACTAAATGTGGACCAATCTCAAAATACAAAGTAAAAAGGGGCCTGAGGCTGCAGAGTTGCTCAGTACGCACAAGGACCCAGGTTCAGTCCCCAGTGCTTCAAGGAGAGATAAACAACCAAAAGAAACAAGAAACTCTTAGATTTTTGTTTTAATGTGCTCAATTTGAGATCTATACCTGAGGCATTCCAGTTCATTTCTAGTGACAGCTGGTTTGTATCTCATCTAAGGTACCTAGACAGTGTGACCAACAAAGACAGCACCCTACCTCCCATCCCTCATCTCCACTCCCTGCTCAGTGACGATGTGGGGCCCTACCCTGCGGTGGACATCTTCAGACTCATAGGGACGTCTTACGAGGTAGGTTTGGCTTCCCAGCCATGTGGTAAAGGTGCCCCAGTGTTCCCACCCAGCTCGGGTGGGCTTCTGCTCTTGTCATAGAATACAAGAATCCAGCTGCTTCATAAAGATTAAGAATGGATTCCTTATAATCCTAGAGCAGTGGTTCTCAGTCTTCCTAATGCTGCCACCCTTTAAAACGGTTCCTCACGTTGCAGTGACCCTCCCCCTACCATAAAATTTTTATTGCTACTTCATAACTGCAATTTTGCTACTGTTATGAATTGTAACATAAATATGTGACGTTTGACCCCTATGAAAAGGTCAATGACCCACAGGTTGGAACCCTAAGGCTGGCCAGGAGCTTACAGATGAGACACCCATCTTTCTCATCAGAAAGAGGTGTAGCATCTTGTCCACAGGAGTGCAGCCTTTCTAAGACCTGTATATAAGGCCTTTCCCACCAACCCTGCAACACCAGGGCGGTCAGTTTCAACATGAGTTTGGAGACTGTCAGAAGTCCTGTCCTCCCTTTACATTGGTTGTCTGAGGCAGGTGACTGCCTGAAGCTAAAAGCTTTGGTCTCAGAGAGGGCTGCTGAGTCTAACTTGGGATTTCTCATGAGCCTTAACTTGTGCTGTAAATAGTGTGACAAGCTCTGTCCCTCTGACACCTTGATCTAGAAGCATGTCAGATTCAGCACTCAGTGGGCTGAGGAGCAGTCCCAGGAAATCATCACAAATAATTCATTGCTTGTTCTCACACTAAGCAACGAGAACACCTGGAGTAGACAGTTGCAGATGTAACAATTATTTATCTATTTTAAATTTATTTTTCTTTTTACCTAGAAAAAGTCTTGTTTTATATCTTGGCCTAGCCTTGAAGTGTTCCAGTTATCCCACTATAGATCACTGCACAGACAGTTTATAGCCAATTAAAAATCTTTACTCCAGCCATCTGGGACCACACCCAGGTTTTCAGGGAGCCCGATGTGACCCCAAGTGTCCAGAACATTGGGACTTTAAAGGCAAAAACCACATCTTGATTTTTGGCAGTTTCAGCAGAAGCAGCTAAGATAAGCAGCTAGCTGCCGGAGGGGGGCAGGGGGGTCTGTACAAACAGGCTAAGACAAGCTAGAAAAGTTATCTGGAGCATCTTGATCTTAGGATCCTTGAATAGAGCTGGGTAATTTTCCACGGGATTCTCCATCAAGGGATAATAACTAGTCAAGCCTATAGTGGCCTTAGCAAGAATACAAAATGGAGGAGCTTTTGTGCTGCCTTTCCTTGTATGGAAGTAAAGTCAATCCGTGTATGTCAGCCTCTTGAGGCCTTAGAAGTCCGGTGCCAATACATTTGGTGGTTACTGTGGAGTTGGGGGCGTGTCATATGAGTACATGTGTGTTTGTGCATGTGGGAACTGTAGGGCAATCCCATGTCCTTCCTCAGAGGCCAACTGCCTTTGTTTTTGAGACAGGCTCTCTCCCTGACCTGGAACTTGCTCAGTAGCTAGACTGGCTGGGTGAAACCCCAAGCTTGTCATCAAAAACACCTACAATATTAGTAAAAGGGCACAGGTGGATTTGCCTGAGGGCATTCCAGAGACAGGTAGCTCATGAAGGCTTGGAGCTGATGAATGGATGGTTTTGCAATGTGATGTAGTGACTGCGGGTGGTAGAGGGTGAGAAGCAGAGCCTCGTAGGAGGAAATAGGTCAGTGGGGCATCTCCCAAGGAGCTCTGTCCACGCCCTCGATTTTCCCCTATATTCTCTTTTCCTGTCCTCTGATTACCATGATGTGAGCCACCATATTCCACTGTGTCCTTACCCCATAACGGACCCTCTGAAACCATAGGCCAAAATTAATCCCTCCTTCCATAAGCCTTCTCTGATGAGTGTTGTGGCCACAGGCATGGAAAAAGGCCATCCATACACATGCAGAACAGTAGGGTCGAGTGGCCCACAGTCATGGGGCTCCTGTGTAGCTGCCCCACTTGGATGAAGGAAGATGCTTTCTAGCCTTATACTCTCAAATCAGTCCAAACTGCTGCTGCATTCCAGACTAGGAGTCAGGAGGTAATGGGGCAGAAGAACCCTAAGACAACTCTAAGGGCCCCTTAGAGATGGCAGTTTGTTGGGTCCTGAGTTTTCAGTACTTGTTTACTCTATGGCCTCTTATTTCCTAAACTTTGGGTCTTAAAACTTAGAGAAACAATAAATTAGCACAAATGTTATGCCTTCTGCACAATGTTTTTTTTTTTCATCAATTGCTTCCCGCCTTTTTTGAGACAAGTTCTTACTAAACACAGAGCTGCACAATTTGGCTGCCATTCCGGAAAGTCCCATAAGTCCCACAGTCTCTATCTTCCCAGTAATGGTATTATTGTTTTTTGTGGGGGAGAGGGAGTTGGTATGGCTTCTGGGGATTAGAACTCGGGTCCCCAACCCTGAGCAGCAAGCCCTTTGCTGGTGGCCACCGTAGAGCAGCCGCTCCCTGAGCTGTTGTTCAGATCAAATGTCCCCGCCCTGGGAGCTTTTCTCTGCTAGCCAGACTTAACTGACTTAGCTAGAAGGAAACGATGGCTTGAGCAGACTTAATGGGAGTGGCAACTCTTACCAACTCCTGAATTAGTAGAAATAAATATTACGACTTCGTTTCTTGTCTGAGTTAGGGAGACATCAGGCAGTGCTAGGTGTGTTAGAGTTTGGAGAGATAGCCCGCTCACACAATGCCTGTGTGGATACGCTGTTAAAGGAGCATGGAGATCTGCAAGTGTACCTCCCCACCTCCTCTCTTAGCCTTAGCGCTCCCCATGCCCTTACGTGGTTAACCACAAGCCTCAGATCCAAGCTTTCTTCTTGAGAGGCTTTCACTCGAGGAAGACACGTGTGACTTTAAAATTTAGTTCTGTCACTGGGTATGGGACAATCTCTACATTATTGACTTACAGTCCCTAAATGGCTTTCTCATCACTGTCAGGGAGGGAGTCTTCATTCGTCCTGTGCCGCAGGTATTTCCACCGGTCTGTGCATGTGACCCCTGCGTGCTTGAGCACATTTTTTTCAGAAACACCAAAATTGCTCCTTTCCAGAAATTTGGGACTATCCGGGCCGATTTGATTGAGCAGATGAGATTCAAGCAGAGGCTGAAAGTGATCCAGACCCTGGAGGACACCACCAAACGCAATGTGGTGAGCCCCGTGAAGGGCAGCAGGAGGGGATGGGGTGGGGGGCAGGGGAGGGGACTACCTCACGTTGCCCCTGCTGGCTCCCCCTCCTCCCCCCCGCTCCAGCTTGGCAGAACTTGAGAAAGAACCTAGAGGCTTTCTCAGTGTGCCATGTTTTGAATCTGCGGACTCCCTTACAGGTTCGGACCATTGTGACGGAGACCTCCTTTACCATCGATGAGCTGGAAGAACTGTACGCTCTTTTCAAGGTGAGTTTCAAAGTAAATTCAAAGGGATGAAAAGAACTTAATATGATGAAAAGAAGCCTTAATCACTCAGTGAGTCCTTGATCTTTCTGTTCGGTGATTTGGGGGTTCCGTGCGTGAGAAGGAAGACAGAGCCGGGAGAACAAAGCTGTCCCACTAAGTAGGAAGGGTAAATCAGCTCTCAGCATTAATTTAAGTGGACATTTTAGCTCTCTTCCTCACCATCTGGTACGGTTAGTTTTCTTGGACCTTAGAACATGGGATCTTGAGTTCTAAAACTCCATAGACCAGCAGTGATCAAAGTTCAAGTTCTGCCTGAAATTCCTATACCGTATAATTTCTCCTTCTAAGCTCCAAATCACCCTAAAAACGATGTACAGCTAGAAGAAGCAGCGTGGTGTGTAGGAGGCCTGGTTAGAGTTCACCGTTTCCCAAGTCCCCTGGCGGTGGTGGCCAGCTCTGTCAGTGCTGTGGTGATGCAGACCGTCACGGAAAAGGGGGAGAGAATCGTCACAGCATGGCAGCCAGGGAACAGAAAGACACTAAGAGAGGTCCAAGACAAGAGAGAGTCCTCTAGAATATGACTCACTTCCTCCAACCAGGCTCCACATCCAGAAGTTTCCATCATGTCCCAACAAAGTTAGCAAATGACTAATCCATTGATGAAGGAAGACGAGGCAATCATGATTCAGTCACAGCTCAGTGATGGGATCCATCCTTCAGGGACCAAGTTATAAGTATATAGAATTGTTGTGGGGATGGTTCATAGCCAAACCCTAACAAAAACTGTCTGCACATCTAGCGAAGGGCATCATGAGTTTAAATTCCATTAGTTTCCATTTGTTCGAGGAGCCACTGTTGGTATTGATCCTTAATAAGGATCGGTGAGGATCCTTAATAAGAAAAATATAACCTAATAAGTTTTAAATGTAATTCTTCTACAAAAGTTTTTTGTCTTCTCTGGCCAATGTCACGGGTTAGAGTGTGGCAGTTAACACATTACTTGGGAGTTGGAGGCAGGGACATCAGTTCAAGGTGGATGCCAGCCTGGATTGCATGAAACCATGACTCAGAAACAAAAGCCACCAGCAGATCTCAATGTGGCTCTTCTGAGCAAGTGAAAAGATGATCCAGGAACAAACATAGAAGACAACAGGGACATCCTGTGGACAGCACTTACAGCATGGAACCGAAGGGTCTCCCTGATGCGTCCTCTTACCTCTTCACCACTAGAGGGCGCCAATGTCATTTTCCCCCTCTCTCCCCTGGTAGGGAGGCCAGGTGTGTATTGACTTCATACACAAGTCAAGTTCCTGCATTCTTCTGATGAGACACTGATTTCTATCCACAGCATCAGGAATCCACTGCTGAGCCTAGCTCTTCATTCTCACCGTGGTCTCTCCTAGACTTACAGTTTCACAAGCTAGGTGCTCCTGTGTATAGTAGGAGGTGCACACACCTGCAGATTGGACACCGTGCTTAGGATAACAGCAGTGATTTGGGGGCTGTATGAGTGCCAGTAACCACCTTGCAACATTTTTCAGGCTGAGCATCTGACCAGCTGCTACTGGGGTGGGAGCAGCAATGCCCTGGACCGACATGACCCCAGCCTGCCTTACCTGGAGCAGTACCGCATCGACTTTGAGCAGTTCAAGGGCATGTTCGTGCTGCTCTTTCCCTGGGCGTGTGGCACGCACTCTGATGTGCTGGCCTCCCGCTTGTTCCAGCTGTTAGATGAGAATGGAGACTCCTTGATTAACTTCCGAGAGTTCGTCTCTGGGCTGAGTAAGGATGATATTCTTGTATCACTGGGTGGGGACAATGGGGGTGTCACCTGGGGTTCCCCTTGATAGCACTCAGGGTCCCCACACTGGGTCTAGAGGAAGGAAGAATGCATACAAGGTTTGCATGCTAGTTGTAAGATTGTGTCTGGTTAATAGCTGTATTAATGGGTAATCTACAGCCCACTTGAGACATGAGACAGATGTTAACGTGAGTTCAAAACATGTTATTAGGGCGCTTGTAAGATGATTCAGCTGGTGAAGGTACCTGCTTCCAACTTGGATCTGAGTTCAGTCTGGAACCTTCATGATGGAGAGGGAGGGCTAACTCCCACAGAGTGTTCTCTGACCTCCTCCACACAGGGCTGTGGCACACACACACACACACACACACACTATAGACATAAATAACTAACATGTAGGCTTTAAAAAAAAATACATGAATAGATAATGCATATGACAGTAAAATGCTAACATATCCTTCAACCCTGACAGGTTTTCCAGGGAAAAGGGAATGTCTAGATGGTGGGTTAGATTGTTTTACAAAACAATATAATAATTAAAAGATACCCTATATAGAATAATCACATATAGGTAAACCTTTCTAATATATGGTTTCATAATATTTCTAAGTAACATCAAATCTATTTAATAAAAGACTGAAAAACCATAAATGGAAGTCTTTGCTGTCTGTTTCCTGGCTGAAGGACTGTCTGTAAGTGGGATATGTGCACACTCTCACAAGGACTGCCTCTGGCTAGGACACGCACACACATGCGCGCGCATGCACACACACCAGATGCCTGACCAGCAGGATACAGGTTACTGGCTTTGTACCAGCTTTGCTCACTTCTCTGCTGTGATTGGACCTTTATTCCATTTATAATTGGATGGAGGAAACTGTAGCATGGTAAGAGAGCTTGGCCCACTTGATGTGAAGTCAGAGGTGTAGCGAGCCTTGTGCCTGAATGTCAGGATAAATTTTTCTGAGGGGATGGTGCCCATCTGTTACCTTGTGCATCCATCCCTTTTCTCGTCCCTGTAACAAAATGTCTGACAACTTAAGCAGGAAGTGTTTCTTTTGGCTCACAATCGGAGAGCACAGTCCATCTCAGCGGGGAAGCAGCAGCGTGCGTATGAAGTATCTGTCTGGTCACTGGACAGTCAGGAGCAGGGACGTCAATGCTGGAGCTCAGCTCCCAGGCTCAGCTCCATTCAGTCTGGGACCCCAAGCCATGTCATGGTGGCGCTCATATCTAGGATGCGCCTTCCCTCCCCAGTGAACGTAGTCTAGAAACTCCCGCCTCGAAGATGCCTCTGTGATTCTAGGTTCGATTAAACCGGCAGTCATCAGTAGTAGTCAGCTGTACGTGCATCCTCTGCTTGAAGTGATATATCCAGGCAAAGATGCAAGACTAGGCTTAGAGTCAGTGATGACTCCAGACAACACTCTTTCTCTGTAGGTAAAATGTCTAGAAGGTCAGAGGAAGCTGAAAGTGTGTCACCTGGGAAAAGTCTTCTTAGGTTAAGTCTGTCCTCACAGTTATATGAAGTCTTGTGCACATACTTGGGGTAGGCTTGTATGGAGGAGTTTGAAGTATACATATACAATGCAAACAGCCCTTCGAACTAATGACGGTACCTAACGGTTGTACAGTGTTTTGCATGTTAGGCACTGATGCGGTAGTTCCTTTGTATGTATTTATTTGCCCTAAGGCACAAGTTACAAACTTCAGATTTAAATTCTGACAGCCCGTAGGCAGAGTTTGTGCGGTAACTCTCACACTGAGTGAGAAGAATCATCACTGGTCTCAGTCCGTTCTAGCTATTCTAACAAAATGCTTTTTAGTCTGAATAATTTTTACACAAAAGAAATAAATTTCCCATAGTTCTAGAGTGTGACTGGCCCAAGATCAAGGGAGCATCACACTCCATTTCTATGGTGGGCAGTTCTCTCCATGTACTGATGCTTGGTGGAAGAGCAAGTAGCCACCTGTGAGTCCCTTCAGTAAGGACTCCAATTTCCATGGCAGCACTGTCCTGACCTACTCAAAAGCCAATGGCACCATCAAACTGGAAGTCAACATTCAGAGCAGGCCTTATAATGTAACACCACCATTTCAGGTCACAGGTTATCTGCCTACTCACTAATGACCTGTCTTAGGGTTTTACTGCTGTGAACAGACACCATGACAAAGGCAACTCCTATAAGGACAACATTTAATTGAGGCTGGCTTGCAGGCTCAGAGGTTCAGTCCATTATCATCAAGGCAGGAACATGGCAGCATCCTGGCAGACATAGTTCAGGAGATGCTGAGAAGTCTACATCTTCATCTGAAGGCTGCTAGAAGACTGGCTTCCAAGTGGTTAGGAGGAGGGTCTCATTGCCCACCCCCACAGTGACACACTTCCTCCAACAAGGCCACAACTCCTAATAGTGCCACTTCCTGAGCGAAGCATCCTCAAACCACCACACAGCAGAAGAAACAGAAGCTCGGCAGCTTGCTGAGACTCCACTTCTTAGGCAGCACTAAGGACCTGCTGTCAAAGCCAACTGAGAGTGACATGTGCTTCATGTCGGTCAGAGCCAGCGTGTCATTGAGATTATCCAGCCAAAGGCCTGCCCTTTGTTTCCCATGCAGAAGATATTTCTTCTAGAACAGTCCCAAGAGGCATTGGTTCAATATTAGCATAGATGCATGCTATAGATTAAAAACCCACGGGGGTAATCATATCGTCCCTTCCCACCAGGATTCCAAGGCCTCTCTTCCCTCTTCCTGAGCTGGTTCATCTTCAGTTAGGAACTGCAGTAAATACTTCCAGAAGATGTTTCTGATTCCAGGAACAGCTCAGAGTTTAAGGAGAGTAGCAGGACTCTCTTGATTAAACCTTATAAAGGCAGAATAAATTAAAATGAAGCCTAGAACAAGTTAAAACAAATATTTCAGGGAACTCAAATGCATTGAGAAAGGATTTCTCAAGTAAGGAATTTGGAGTTAATCTTAAATGTGCTCTTTATTCATTTCTGATTTTGTAGTTGTTTAGGATGCTAAGGCCCAGTCTTAAGATCCTTCCTATTAATAATTCAGTATATATATATATATATATATATATATATATATATATATATATATAATTATTAGCTAATATATTTAAAACCTTTGCATGCGCAAATGTATGTAGTTCTTTATGTGTTGTGGGGTCCCAGTGTCAATTACTGGTAGATTTTTCTGTCATAATCTCACCTCACAAAGGGGAAACTGAGGATAAAGAGAGGTGGACCCTTCTGTGGTGCACAGTGAAGCACAAAGCATTTGAAGCCAAATTTCCTGGTCTGAGAGACTTAACTAAGGTAGACCCCAGGCAGAACTTTTGTCACACAATGTCTTTGACTAGATAGCCTTGGAATGAATATATATATATATATGCTCTCTGAGCCTGGGGGTGTCACTAACTCACAGGACATATTTCACACTGGCTCTTTCTCGATTTCTAGGTGCTGCATGCCATGGGGACCTCACAGAGAAACTCAAACTCCTGTACAAAATGCATGTCTTGCCAGGTAAGTGGACTACGAAAGGCTGCACGCACACTGACACACACAGCCTGGCTGCACGCACACTGACTGGCACACTGGCACACAAGACCTGGCTCCACATCGCTTCCTTTGGTGGCATCTCTCTGCCTGTCTGGATATTAGATCCTTCATTCTCCCTCAAAGGCCAGGCTGAGTTGCTACCTCACATGAGTTCCTGAATGCTGTCCTTGACTTGACTGTCATTTGCCTGTCTCAGAAATGAGTTGAGCTCGTTTGTGGCATGGCAGCCATCTTCAAGAGAATGGGTACAGCCTTCAGCAGCATACGGTAGCAGGTGGTTTCCCATTAGTGTATTTATTTAGTTTACACCTTAATCGCAGCTTCCCCTTTCCTCCCCCCTCCCAACCCCTCCCTCTCACCTCCCTTCATTCCTCCCCTCCCCCTTATCCTCAGAAAAGGAGAGGCCTCTCATGGATATCAACCCACCGTGGCATCTCAAGTTGCAGTAAGAGACTAGGTGCTTCTTCTTCTTCTTCTTTTTCTTCTTCTTCTTCTTCTTCTTCTTCTTCTTCTTCTTCTTCTTCTTCTTCTTCTTCTTCTTCTTCTTCTTCTTAGGCTTAGTCAAGGCAGCCCACTTAGCGGAAAGGGGTCCAAAGGCAGGCGACAGAGTCAGAGACAGCCTCTGCTCCTGCTGTTAGGAGTCTCACATGAAGACCGAGCTGCACAGCTGTCACATCTGTGCAGAAGGCCTAGGCCCGTCCCATGCATGCTCTCTGGTTGGCAATTCAGTCTCCGAGAGCCCCTATGGGCCCAGGTTAGTTGATTCTGTGGGTTTCTTGTGGTGTCCTTGACCTCTCTGGCTCCTTCAATCCTTTGAGTAGAGGTTTTGACATTGGAGGCTTGGGGTTCAGTTTTAAATAAGACTGGACTCAGCTGGGGTAGATCTATCAAATACTGAAAAAGTCAAAATAAAAACAAATGCAGATAATCATTCACACCCCCAGATGGAAGCAAATGGGGGCTTGAGTAGCAGACAGTGTCCTATAACTGACCCAGAAAGTACTGTCTCAAAGTCTTTGGGAAATTGTTTCGATAGAGAAGAAATTCGAAGGCAGGGACGGGAGGGGAGGAGGGGGCAGGTGGTTAGAAAGAAGATGGAGTTAGAATGGACGAAGTGACCCACTGACCCCACATGCGCCTCCGAGGCCTCCCAGCCCTCCATCCCACTTTGCTGACTTCAGATCCTCATCCTCCCTGTCACTCCCTGGTGTGGCAGAGCTGACCCCTCAATTATCTGTGTCCCCTCTCTCACAGAGCCATCCTGCGATCAAGACGAGCCCGACTCTGCCTTTGAAGCGACTCAGTACTTTTTTGAAGACATCACCCCAGAATGCACACACGGTAGGTGAAGTTCCTACCCCCACGAAGACTGATTTTGTCTCCTGTAGAGCCTGCTGTTACTGGGAAGACTTAACTCCAAAGTTAGTCAAAGATGTCTGTAAGTAGGTTTGCCTAACACAGTCACGAGGCACACCGACCTTGCCTTCTTAGATTCTCAGTTTAGAGAGGGCTCTTCTCTTATGCAAATGCTTCTGAAATGGTCACAGGCCACACTGTGGAATGTCATTACACAGTGCTTCTTCAGAGCATTTTGTCTAACTCCAGAATCCCTACCACTTTGCTGGATTTAGTCAAAATATAGACTAAAATATACAAGATAAGCTGGAAATCTTACTCATACAATAACTAGCTATTCATATCCTGACATTTGCTTTTCCATACTTTCATCTTAGTGTGTGTGATTATATGCACACACAGTACACCCATCTAAACTGGGATCTGGCTACTTGCAAACTTCTGGTTTTGTTTTTGCTAAAATTCTGGGGACTGAATCCAGGGCCTCACTCGTGGAAGGATTCTCTACATTTCTTTTCATGTGTGCATATGCACATGTATGTTACAGAGAATTTTTGGAGGTCAGAGGAGAACTTGCTGGAGTCGCTCCTCTCCTTACACCATGTGGGTCCCAAGGACTGAAGTCAGGTCATTAGGCTTGGAAGCAGGAATGAGCCCTATTTGCCAGCCCCCATTTTTATTGTTCTATTAGATGTATGTATATATGTGCTTCATTAATTATCGTTTTCCTTAAAATGCAGTGAGAAGGTGATGTCATTAGGACTTTTTTCTGAAAACATTGTCATTTCTTCAGATGCCCACCAAAAATCTTTTTGTCACAATGGGCCACCCCACCCCACCCCCTTGACCTTCCCACCACTCACACACCTATGTTATGGTCTTACCAGAACAAGCTGTACCCAAAGTCCTTCTGCCAAGACATCTCTGATACCAGAAATCTGAATTTCTGGCATGGTATGGAAGAAGGAAAACGTTGATGAATTCCGAGTTTGTGGCTACACAGTGGCAGATGAGGGCTTCCACTGTGCTGAGTCCTGTGTCCATCAGTTCATACGCAAGAACAAATCTCTTTAGCAGCCTGGAAAACAAATTCACAGAAGGATAGTTTTTAAATGGTTGCATAATAACCACGGCACGGGTTTGCTGCATACCAGATAGTATGGGTGTCTATATGTTTCCTATTGTTTTTTCATGAAGCAGGGAAGAGATGCCCTGTTCCTCTAGCTAAAGCACTGCTAAGGTAGGTTGGAAATCCAGCTATGACTGAGTGAGCTGAGGAAGTACAGGGAGCACCCACAGCTTCAAATCCATCAGCGTCTGAGACTGTTGTAACGCTTGTCCTCCCGGGTGTCTGTGTGTCCTGTCGTGTCCAGTTTCAAGAGGAAAACACTGTTGTAACTGGGTTCTTCAAAAATCATATTTTACAGTTGCCAAATTGTGTCCTCTTGCTTCTAGTAGCATTTCCGTTTCCCTTAAAGGATATGTTCTTGATCCTGTTACAAGTCACAGCAGATCCTTGAGAGTCTGTAAGATCCCAGGCAGAATGGAGGAATAGAGGCTTATGGGAAAGCACCACCACCTCCAGTAGCTTCCAAAGACTGCATGACATCATCCTTTTAATCTTTCATTGTACAGTAAACCCCAGCTGTGAGAAATAAAGCTGGGCCATCCTTCACCTAGAGGTGGAGTTGTCAGATAAAATATGTCTAGTGAAATTCAAATTTCTGACTGGAGAGATGGCTCAGTGGTTAAGAGCACTGACTCCTCTTCCAAAGTTCTTGAGTTCAAATCCCAGCAACCACATGGTGGCTCACAACCATCTGTGATGACATCTGATGCCCGTCTTCTGGTGTGTCTGAAGGCAGCTATGGTGTGTTCATATACATAAAATAAATAAATAAATCTTTTAATAAATTCAAATTTCTAAAGAATAACTTGTTTAGTATAAGTATACATCGTGTGCTATTAGAAATGCACTTTGAGTTCTCATCTGAGGAATATGGAATGGCTGAGGAGCATCTAAAAAATGTTCCACATCCTTAATCATCAGGGAAATGCAAATCAAAACAACCCTGAGATTCCACCTCATACCAGTCAGAATGGCTTAGATTAAAAAAAAAAAAACCTCAGGTGACAGCAGATGCTGGCGAGGATGTAGAGAGAGAGGATCACTTCTCCATTACTGGTGGGATTGCAAGCTGGTACAACCACTCTGGAAACCAGTTTGGTGGTTCTTCAGAAAATTGGACATAGTTCTACCAGAAGATCCAGCAATAATACCTCTCCTGGGCATATACCCAGAAAATGCTCCAATTTGTAATAAAGACAAATGCTTCACTAAAAAAAAAAAAAAAAAAAAATGCACTTTGACCAACAGATTATCAGACATAGGATGCTGGTTATGTATGTATGTATGTATGTATGTATGTATTGTATGTATGTATGTATGTATGTATGTATGTATGTACTGTGAAGATCTGTGTGTGAGTGTGGAAGCTAGAATGTATCAGACCCCTTGGGGCTGGAGTGACAGGCAACCTTAAGCCACCTGATGTAGGTCTGAGAGAACTCTGGGTCTCTCTCTTCATGAACACCATAGCATGAATAACGCTCTCCAGCCAGTGTTAACATTTCTGTTTGCTAAGTCAGGCTACCCTGCCTGCAGAATCTTCATTTTCTTCTACACAAAGCTCATGGTTTATATTCTCTAACACCCTTCTTTCTTCCGAATATCTCCCCATAGTTGTTGGCTTGGACAGTAGAGGCAAGCAGAGCGTGGACGACGGCTTCGTCTCAGTGAGTCTGAAGCAGGGCAGAGGTACAGTGGCCTCTTCTCTGTTTGCCAGCCTGCTGCTCTTGTTTCTTGATCTATGAATGCTCACCTCTTTACTTTTGGGTTTTAGGGAAAAGGGCAAATTCTCAAGAAAACCGAAATTACCTAAAACTCTGGACTGCAGAAAATAAGTCTAAGTCAAAAACTGCCAAGGATTTGCCCAAGTTGAATCAGGTAAGAGACTGTTCTTTCCAGCCATATATAAACGTAGATTAAAATATCTCCTAAAGACAGCGAGGACTTGGGGGTACTTAACTATTTTCTGCTTGGATTTGTTTTGGTTTTCTGTTTTTTCAAGACAGGATTTCTCTGTGTAGTCCTGGCTGTCCTGGAACTCACAGAGATCCACCTGTCTCTGCCTCCTGAACGCTTGGATTAAAGGTGTGCACCACTGCCACCCTTTGGATTTTTTTTTCTTTTTTTTTTTTTAAAGATTCATTTCATCTATTATATATAAGTACACTGTAGCTGTCCCCAGACCCTCCAGAAGAGGGCGCCAGATCTCGTTACGGATGGTTGTGAGCCACCATGTGGTTGCTGGGATTTGAACTCATCACCTTCGGAAGAGCAGTCGGGTGCTCTTACCCGCTGAGCCATCTCACCAGCCCCCGGATTTTTTTTTTAAGAGAGGGTGTCATGTAGTCAGGCTGGCTTCCAACTAACTATGTAGCTGAAGATGACCTTGAATTTTTGATTCTCCTGCCTCCACCTCCCAAGTGCACAGGCATGTACCCACCATATCCAGTTTATGCAATGCTGTGAGTCGAACCCTGGACTTCACGTTTGCCAGGCAAGAACTCTCAACTGAACTACATCTCTAGTCCTATTTGGATTTATTTCTCTTGCATCAAAAATTATGCTCTGTTGTGAGAAAATGTTCTCCTAAAAGAAAATTTGAACAAAGTCCTCAGCTCTGAGACTACGTGTGCTCCATCCCAGTGGGCAGGACTACCCTCAGATACTCGGAAGTTAGGTTCTGCTGTCTTATATCACTGCGCTCAGCAATAGCAATGTCCTAAAAAGCTAAAGTGTATTGGGGAAGAGATATAAGTGGGTATAGGCATGGAATGGTGAGTTTCCAGCTAAGGTGCCAGGTTAAATGCAAAGATGTTGCTCTGTATGGGGAGGTGAGGAGTTGTGTCATGGGAGACTCTACTATAGCTAACCTTGGGAACAGTCTTTAAAACTTCAGAGACATGAGGAGAGATGAGTCTGATGCTTCCTTAAGATACTTCAACTAGGAGGAAAAGATGAGAGAGAGAGAGAGAGAGAGAGAGAGAGAGAGAGAGAGAGAGGAGAGAGAGGATGTAGTGCCCATCATGATAGTCCATGCCAGTAGCTCTGCACTGAGGAGGCAGAAGGATGAGTTTGAAGCTAGCCTGGGCTATATAGTGAAACCCTGTTCCAAAACAGCTGAAGTGGATGGGGGCGGGGGGCAGCAGAGGAAGAGGAAGAAACTAAGCAAAATGTAACTCATCCACTGTGCATGGGGAGTATATTTCCATGTGCATAGGCACAAATATGTGGGTGTATGTACAGAGGCCAGAGGACAACCTCAGCTATCATCCCTCAGGAACCACCATCCTTGTGTTTTGAGACAGAGTCTCTCATTGGCCCGGAGCTCACCAAGTAGGCAAAGTTGGCTGGCCAGTGAGCCCCAAGGGTCCATCTGTCCCTGTCTGCCCTGATGCTGGGGTAGCAAGTGCACACCCCCTCACCTTCCCTCCCCCTTAAAATATGGCTTCTCAGGAGACTCCACAACTTTACCAACTGAGCAGTCTCCCCAGCCTCTGCCATAGACATCCTCGATTCTTGATGATGAGTCTGTGAAGGTTTTTTTTACGATTTCATTCTTGCTATTTTTGTGGATGGTTTAAATTTTCAAAGAGAGAGGGGGGGTCTAATAAAGATGCCTTAGCAGTAGTAGGTCCATCCCTTCTTTATAGAGCATTTCCTGGGGTCTTTGAGAGTCATAGTTTAAATAGCTGTTTGGTTCCTCCTCTTAGATCCTTGTCTTCCCTGCTCGTTCTCCAGGGGCAGTTTATCGAGCTCTGTAAGACCATGTACAACATGTTCAGTGAAGACCCCAATGAGCAGGAGCTGTACCATGCCACAGCTACAGTGACCAGCCTCCTGCTGGAGATCGGAGAGGTTGGCAAGTTCTTCATTACTCAGCCTGCGAAGGAAGATACAGTCCCTGGACCACCCTGCAGCCAGGCCATCCCAGGCATGCTCTTCTCTAAGAAGGGGTCCAGCCAGTCCTATGTGGTGGAGTCTGCAGAGCCACTCGCAGCTAGCCTGGCAGTGGACAGTGAGGAGCACTCCCTGGGAGGGCAGATGGAGGACATTAAACTGGAGGACTCCTCACCCAGGGACAACGGGGCCTGCTCCTCCATGTTGATCTCCGATGACGACACCAAGGATGACAGCTCCATGTCATCCTACTCGGTGCTGAGCGCCGGCTCCCACGAGGAGGACAAACTGCACTGTGAGGACATCGGGGAGGACACAGTCCTGGTGCGTAGCAGTCAGGGTAGAGCCACCCTGCCCAGGAGCAGCAGCCTAGACCGGGACTGGGCCATCACCTTTGAGCAGTTCCTGGCCTCACTCTTGACGGAGCCCGCTCTCGTGAGGTACTTTGACAAGCCAGTGTGTATGATGGCCAGGGTCACCAGCGCGAAGAACATCCGTATGATGGGCAAGCCCCTCACCTCAGCCAGTGACTACGAAATCTCTGCCCTGTCGGGCTGATGCGGGGAGGGAAGCCAAGGAGTTTTTTTATGTTCGTCTGTCTTGGGGGTGGGTGGGAAGGGCGCTTTCCTTTTAAATTAAATATTTATTAGTACCCGGCTTTAAAAGCCTAGTGTTTTCATAATGTAATACAATAAAAAAAAAAATGGTGAGAAGTAGATACCCCAAAGTAAGGCACTAAGAATCTGCCTACGAGGCATGGCTACCAGAACCCACTTTATTCAGTGATTTCCCCCCGAAGACCAACTGTCAGTGAAATGTGTATTATAACTTAGTACTCTTGCTGTATCCATAGTAAGAAAATATCTCTGTTCAATGCTAATAAAGACAGCCATGCTCTGAGGTAAAATTAGACCTAGCAGGAAAATGGAGTATTGCAGACAAGACTGTTTGTAGAAGGAAGGGGCATTGTCAGCTGGGGTAAATCTCAAAGTACTTATGTGAGACTTCAAAATATTTTTTAAGATTTGAAATATATTTCGTAAAAATCCTCTATCCAAAAATCATATTCTACACTGGTCCCCCTTCAAGGGGGACACATTTGGGTTTCAGGTAGTTATGAAAATATAAATGATTTTGCGTGATGCTAGAATGACCTATTTGATCAGAGTGGACATTGGCAACTTGCTCTGATTATTTTTGTCAGCTGTCTTGGGAGGGAAATGTGATCCATCTGAGAACCCGAGTGTGAGTGCAAAGAGGTCCCAGGACTACAGAATCCAGCTTTTTGTTTCAGTTTCTTCCTGGTGCCTCTCGTGCTGGGGTTTTAGATTCTTGTTACTCATTGAAAATACAGCAAAATAATAATAATAAAATTAAAACAATGATCTTTACCACTTCCATACTTTCTGTAGAGTCAAGAAATTATATCATGTACCACGTATGACCAACTTCCCATTAAGTCGCTATAGAGGTTGCATTCGCAGCGAGGGAATTCTGCAGGAAGACATAACTAGTCGTGTAAAACAGAACCTGTCACTTTATTTAACAAAATGGAATGTTCTGGCTCCTGGAGGGGTGCGGACATCAAAGCTGGCACGCCTGCACTTTGAATCCTTATTTCTGTTTACTGCTATTAGCTTTTGTTGGTTGCAGCCGCTGGGAGACCTTCCGCTGGGGCTCTCGGCCTCACAACCACGTTCCTGTTCCTGTTCCTGTTCCTGTTCCTGTTCCTGTTCCTGTTCCTGTTCCTGTTCCTGTTCCTGTTCCTGTTCCTGTTCCTGTTCCCGTTCCTGTTCCTGTTCACGTTACCTCTGCCTGTTCTGGGGTTGCTTTCCAACAGTCCCTTTGTTTATTATGTACTGAGTCCTTTCTTTAGCTGTCCCAGATGTGATTTTTTTTAAATTTTATTTGCAGAATGATTTTTAAACTGTCAAATGAAGGAGTTATGAACCTCAGCTAGGATAAATGTGAACAAATAAAATACTTCAGATATGGCTTGGTGTCTTTGCACTTGAGTTTCTGCCTGCTTGAGTTTCTGCCTGAGCCCACATGTTGTTCCTTTGACAATTTTGTAGGGAATCTATCAGCAGACGACCATTTCGAGTAAGTAAAATTTTATGAAAAAATATTTTGAGATAAGAAAATGTGTAGAGCCAAGAAATATTTCTTAAAAATAGAAGTACAGTGCAGCATTCCAAAAATTTTTGAAATAAAAAGGATAGTTTATGTTAGGGTTTCCATTACAGTGAAGAGATACCATGACCACAGCAACTCTCACAAAGGCAAACATTTAGTTTGGATTGCGTTACAGTCTCAGAAGTTTAGCCAATTATCATCATGGCAGAAAGCATGGTAGCATGCAGGCAGACGTGGTGTTCAAGATGGAGCTGAGAGTTCTACATCTTAATCTTCAGGGAGCAAGGAGAAATTGTGTACCACACTAGGCATAGTTTGAGCATTTACAACCTCTAAGCTAGCCTCCACAGTGGCACACTTACTCCTACCAAGGACACACCCCCTAATAGTACCACTCCCTGTGGGCCAATCATTCAAACACAAAAGTCTGGGGGCCATTCCTATTCAAACCACCACATAACCGTTCACAGCTATCTAATTTTAAAGGCTTGGGACTAGAGAGATGGTTCAGCAGTTAAGAGTGTCCACATCACGTTCGGAGGACCAGAGTTCTGTTCCTAGCACCCATGATGGGCAGCTCGAAATGGCCTGTAAAACACCTCAGAAATGCTGAGAGCAAGAGAAAGAGTCTTCCCCAGGGCAGAGCACACAAATTGGTTCTCCAATACCAAGTGGCCAGCTCTGAAAACACACACACACACACACACACACACACAAGTAACATTATATAGACCGAACAAGTTGTACTTGCATATTGTGTATGGAGATGTATGTGTGTGTGTGGGGGGGGGGGGTGTAACAACAATTAATGAACTAAGAGGCCATGAGGGAGCATTAGGGGGAAGGGAACAAAAGGAAGAAAGATGTATATAATTATAATTTCTAAAACAATTGTTTAAATGGCCTGTAGCTCTGACTCCAAGGGGATCCAAGTCCTCTGACTTCTGTGAGCACCTGCACTCATGTCACAATTAAAAAAAAATTAAAAGTTTAAAATGCCTGTTTTTTATATATGTCTAAACATCAGAAGTCCTTGTCTGATCCTTATCTATGCACTATAGTGCTCCTTGACATGCATTTAATTGAGTCATTCGGAGTCAGTATTTGACTTAACTCTAAAGTCCTCGCTCCACCTGTAAAGATCATTTAAATATACCTCAAAAAAGAATCTCAGATCTGACCTCACTTGACCAGCACAGTCGAGAGATGGGAGGAAGGACTCTGGCTGAAGCAGGGTATCGGGACACTGCGGGCCCTCGGCTCCTGATTGGACAACTCTGCTGTGACACTGCATTTCTATCTTCAGGCACATCGTAGTGCTCTCCTTCCCAGCAACAGCGTGCTACAGGGTGGTGATTAGCAGTTGGTTTTCCTGTAAAGCTGCCTTGCAGGACCCCTCCCCCCCCCACCCCGCCTTGCAGTTGTTCCTGTCTTCCCTCTGTGTCAGAACAACCACCAGAGAGGTCCCTTTCCCTGTTTGCATCCGGATGATTTGCTAATTTCAGAGAGCCATTGCCAGGGGTCTCTGTGACCTTAACAGGAAGCGGGAAGGCAGTTCGGCCAGGGGTCTCTGTGACCTTAACAGGAAGCGGGAAGGCAGTTCGGCTCAACACAACTCAGTAACAGGTGTTGGTTCAAACTTCAGAAGTCCGACTCCAAGCAGTTTCTCTTAGGTGTATTTAATCACAGCATCATTTGGTGAAAATGGTTCTGGTGTTGACTGACTCAATTCCACATGCATAACAAGCATGCATAGATCTGCCTGAGGAACAAACTAAGCTAACTGTTAAACTGACTACATTGAACCTTTTGTAAGGTCTGTAGAGGTTAGGTCCTGTAGACTGACTAAAACAAGTTTACAACAAGGGTCTCAGGGAGGATCTGACCTCCCAGCCCAAATGTCACCAGGCTAGAAAACAAGTCCACATCAGCCTTCTGGGCACATAACAGGTATTGTGTTCCTCTCTTGAAGGAGCAACCCTGTATGCATAGCATTCCAGGTTCTCCTAATGCTTATCTGTGAGCACAGAGACCCCCGTGCCTCTACAAACTGTGTTCTTCCACCTGCCTTACAGTGATGGTTCCATGTGATCTGCCCAGTCTTCCCTCCTGGGACTTTCCCAGAGCCCACTGTGATGTTTACGACTCCATCTGCAGTCCACTGACATCCATGTCTCTCAGCCCATGCCTCCCTCCTAAAACTGCTCTCCTCTCAATGTGCAGCAGAGACATTGGGTGTTCCAGTGTTCTTAGCACCTGTGATAATAACAAAATAGACAAAGCATCTGCTCTCCTTGCCTGGATTTTACCACATGCTCCCCAAAAGCTACCATTGTTTTCTTTCCACATTTCTCCCAGTTACTTCTTAGCTTAATTAGTAATGTCAATATCCATTTGGCACCTGAAGCCAGGCACCGTTCTTAATACCTCCTGATTGTGTGTGGCCCACTGTGGTGTTTAGCTTCATCAGCTTGGCTCCACCTAGAATCACCTGGGAAGAGCGTGTCAGAGAGGGACTGTCTAGATCAGTTTGACCTGGGGGTTTGTCTTGATTATCTTAATTAATGTGAGAAGACCCTGCCCACTGTGGGTGGCATCATTCCCTAGGTTGGGTCCTGGACCATGTAAGAGTGGAGAAGGTGAGCTGGCTAGCAAGCATGCATGCATGCATTTCTCTCTACTCCTGATTATGCATGTGATGTGACTAGCCATGTCATCTTCCAACCTTGATTTCCCTATAAAGTTGCTAAGTTGGTTTTGTCAGGATATTTTATGAAAGCAACAGAAACGAAACTAGGATACCCATGTCTGGCCACAGAGCCCAGTCGCCATCTCCTCCCATCTTCCTTGAATCCATGGTTCCTCTAGTGCCAGCTACCCCACTGAGCTCGGCCTTGTAGCCACTGATTGGCCCAAGCAGTAACAGTACCTCCATCACACTTGCGATCTCCCCTTTCCTCCCACTTGTATATCAAACTTTATTTATAAGTCAAACTTCCAGCCTTATCCTATATTTTTTATGTGTGTATATGCATGTGGGTGCATACATTGGTGTGCGTGTGCAAATAATGTGTATGTTTGAGTGTGGGTGCACAGGTGCCATGGAAACCATATGAAAGTTGGAGGAAAACTTTCAGGTGTGAACTCTCACGCCACATCATGGGTTTCGGGGATCATATCCAGGTTGCCAGGCCTCTGCAGAAAATGTCTTCATGCAATGAACTGTCTACTTCAAAGGCTGGATTTGTTTTATTTTTAGTCAACATATAAAGTAACAGGTTTTCTTTTGTCATTTTCATATGTAACATTTGTTGGCCCATCCCTTCTCTTCCTTACCTGCCCGCTCCTCCCCCTGGCTTGTAAACTTCCACCCCAGCATTTCCCTTGCATTTTTATATCATGTGTGTTGTACTACACTATAGTGGGTTGTTCTGATGCTGTTTGTATTTAAATGCTAGATTCTGGAATCCAAGATCTGGTTGCTCCAAGACAAACAGATCCTCATGTATACCAGCTTTTGTTGTATAAACCCTGCCCTCCCAAGTTATCTGTGATTGGTTAATAAACGTGCCTACAGCCAGAGCTGGGCAGAAGATAGGCAGTAGAGCAAAGGTTCTTGGCCTTGGGGTTGGAGGCAGGGGCCAGGAGGAAGGAGAAGAAAGGAGACCAGAGGAGGAGGCTGACATGAGAGGAGATGGACCATGAGCATGTGGCCAGGAGAAACAATGAGTAATAAGAGACACATGGCTGGGATATAAGTTAAAATGGCTCACAACCTAACCTAGTACACCTCACGCCTCACACTCCCTCTCTTAGTCCTTTTCCCTCCCTGTCATGGTTCCTAGCTAGTCTCTGGCCTCCATATATAATTGCTTCCACATAAATACACATGTGTATAATTAGAATAAGCTAAGCTCCAAATATGTTTCTGAGTTTTGGCTACCTAATTTAATATTTTTTCAGTTCCATCCACTTTACTGCAAATTACATAATTTCATTTTTCATTACACTGAACAAAATTCCATTGTGTACATCTAACACATTTTTAATTATCCATTCACCTATTGATGAACAGCTATACCAACTCTATTACCATAAACCCGTGTTTCTCAGCCTGTGGGTCCCAACTCCTTTGGGAGTCAAATGACCCTTTCACAGACGTTGCCTAAGATCATGGGAAAACACAGAGATTTACATTATGATTCATAATAGTGGCAAAATTACAGTTATGAGGTAGCAATGAAAATAATTTTATGTTTTGGGATCACCACAACATAAGGAGCAGCATTGGGAAGGTGGAGCAGCCTTGCCTTGTACAACAGGAAAAGTCCTGCTGCTTTTTACTTTAAAAAACAAAACATCTCCATGAGCTATGAATCCAGGGCTTCTCACCATGGTGCCTCTTTGTGATAGCTTTGCACAGTTTATGCTCCAGTGAGTGCCCCGCCACACACACATACACACACACAAAAGGTAACTCCATTTTGACTGTGCAGCATGCAGCCAAGAATGACTTTGAACTTTAGACATTCCTGCTTTTACCTCCCCAGTGTGTCATGTGTGTGCCAGGCAAGCACTCTGTCATCTGAAGTACATCCTCTTGAGTCTGTCACAGGGAAGACCCAACCAGGGGCCTCCAGTTCTGTCCTTTCTGCTGTGTACCACGGCAAGCTCGTAACACCCACTCTACTCTCCCAGTAGGGGGTGACATTGAGTTAAAGGAAGTTCCCAGGGACTAATGAACCCTAGCTGAAGTTTTACTTCTCTGGTCAAAATTAACTGGAGTGCTGCGCCTCTTCGTGCTGCAGACAGCTGGAACAGAGGAGGAGACAGAGCTTTGAGTAAGCATGATGGAAATCTTACCAGGAGGCGGCTGAGCAGTTCCTGCTCCAGGCAGGACTCCATAGGCACCACAAGCCTTTTCTGTGGTTTTGTTTTAGTTCAGGAATGTCTCTAACAACCCAGGTTACCTGCTATCAAATACTTCCCGGGATTTTAGTTCTGCTTACTGTGTGTCTTCCTCTCAGGCTATGACTCTAAGCTGCCAACCCTCCTCCCAGGACCCTGCCAAAGCCACATCTCTGCCAGAATAAACCACATTAGTCACCAAGCCTTCCTCCGCAGCCAACAGCAACCCTCTCCCATCAGTGTGCTGGCCAGGACTCAGTCAGACAACTCCCTGGTGGCCTCCCTGACCACCACCGGCTCACTGCGAAGCACAGTGGTAGGCTGTGGCAAAATTTCCTCTACACATTCTGCAATCGTGCGCAAAAGCATAACCTAGGAAGGCCAACCTTTGCCCTTTGAAGGAACTTGCAGCTCACTCCAAGCATTGTGTTTGTGGACACGCTCAGCTGCCTCTGCACAGGAGGGCAGCAGCCACCCTTTCAGAAACCAAGTGGAGAGCCTAGTAGACAGCACTGCTGACAGAGCGCTGGCTCAGCAGGTGTGAGGACCTGAGTTTGCATCCCCAGATCCCAAATAAAAAAAAAGAGAAGAAGGAAGAAAGAGAGAAAGAAAGAAAGAAAGAAAGAAAGAAAGAAAGAAAGAAAGAAAGAAAGAGGAAGGAAGGAAGGAAGGAAGGAAGAAAGAAAGAAAGAAAGAAAGAAAGAAAGAAAGAAAGAAAGAAAGGAGAGAGAAAGAAAGAAAGAGAGAGAGAGAAAGAAAGAAAGAAAGAAAGAAAGAAAGAAAGAAAGAAAGAAAGAAAGAAAGAAAGGAAGGAGAGAGAAAGAAAGAAAGAGAGAGAAAGAAAGAAAGAAAGAAAGAAAGAAAGAAAGAAAGAAAGAAAGAAAGAAAGAAAGAAAGCAAGCTAGGTGAAGGCTTTTAATCCCAGTGCTGAGCAGGGAGAGACAGACAGATCCCTAGGGCCCATGTCAGCCAGTCTAGCCAGTTATTGGCCAGTGAGTGACCCTGTCTTTTTAAAAAGCTAAAATAGGTGAATGACTTCTGAGAAAAGACATCAAGGTTGTCCTTTGGCCTCCATACTCAAGCACACATATACAAGTGTACTCACATATATCTGTGTACCTGCACATACATAAACATGCACAAGCACACGCACATGTGCACACACACACACACACACACACACACACACACACACACACGGACTAAATGAAATAGAAGGAAACGCCTAAAGGATCTGAATTAAATGAACAAAGCCATAGAATAATTCAAGAGCCTGACTCTGAACACAGAGCAGCCTGACTCTTCAAAGAAGGGACATCAAGTGGACCTTCCACCGAAAGCTCACAGGGGACACCACCAGCAGACAAAATGACGTCATCCCAAAGTATAGAGACAACCTAGATGGGAGCAAAGGTGAGCTTGGAGCAGGACAGTGAAGCTGAGTGTCAGCAACATTGGGACGCCAGTGCTCTTCCACAGTGTGTGTGTGTGTGTGTGTGTGTGTGTGTGTGTGTGTGTGTGTACTTACATGGATGTATGTGCATTTGTGTGCACATGCACATGCAGGCCATCAGTCAACCTTAGGTGCTTTTCCCTAGAAGGCACCTCCCTGAGTTTTGCGACAGGGTCTTTTATTAGCTTGGCACTCCCTGAGTAGGCTAGGCTGCCAGGGCAGTGGATCCTAGGATTCAACCTGTGTCTGCCACTCTGAATTGGGATTACACACATGTGACACTACACCCTCTTAGCAAATGGGTGCTAGGAGCTGAAGCTGGGTCCTTATGCTGTACAGCCAGCATTTCAGCAACTGAGCTTCCCAAATGACATCTTTAATGGTGACATCCCAAGGCACTGAGGGGGTAAGGGCACAGTGTTAGCTGAGCCAGGTATCAGTAGAAAACTTCACTTATACATCTTTGTCCTCCCTCCCTGATTACAAAGAAAGCACACACCCGGAAGTGGGAAGAGAGTCTATGGCCCTGACAGCTGGGAGGAAAGGAAATAGGGTGTGCACCAGGAAGTCATCAGTGTGTGGAGTTTTGGAACCCCTCTGATGGGTAAAACACTGTTTTCCACAGAAACCCTGCCCTGGCCTAATTGACTCTTGTCTGTCTTTTTGCTTTCCTTCTTCCCTGGTGGCAGCTTCCATTGAGATAGATGTGAGTGTGTGGTGTCCTTTCTCCACCAACATAGTTGGTGCAAATGGCCAGAGCCGTGCCGCACCCAATGGCATCCATTGTGTTGTTAACTAGGCTAAGAGAGCCCGGTACCCCTGCAGCATGGTTCTGCAAGTCTCCTAGGTCACCCGACTCCGCCCAGCTTACCAGAGGCCCACCTACGACCAGCCCACCTGCGCAACCTGAGAGATGTCACGAGACTTCAGGGTTCCCGCCAAACTCCAGAACGCCTGCGCAGAAGACTGGGGGCGGGGTTTCCCTTCCTTTATCCCCAAATGCTTGTCCACCATTAAACAGTTGTTCTAAGCAGAAGCAACCATGTAGCCTCGGAGTTCTTCTTTCTTCCCCCTCTCCCTTAGTTTCATTTCAGCTTCGGGCCAATCCTCCAGGAACCCAGTCTACTGCGGGCAGTGGACCCCAACATGAGTGGAAAAGGCAGTACAAGGTCTAAGTGAGCACTGGAGTCCTGTGAGGCAAGAGGGACATTCCGGGAATGATTCATGAGACCGAGCCACAGGCGGGCCCTGTCGCCTGTTTTTCATTATGCCTGTTTTCCCAAATATTCATTTACACAGTAACCCAAAATTCCAGCCACCAGAGAGCTAGTTAGACTCAGTGCTGTCCTCAGGTGTGGCCCATGGGTGTCCTGTGTCACTGGACCTGTGTTGTGTACCCCCTCATACTACCTATACACATACCTATTCCTGGTATGAGGAAAGAGGACAGAATGATAAAGAGAGCTGTGATAGCTTCTATTCAGACTTCACTCTGGTACCCAGGGGACCACCATTGCCTACCCACACCACTCTGGCTCTCTTTAAAGATATCCAGTCTTCCTCTCATGCCCCTGAGAGAAGAGCCATGAGTAAAAGACAGAGAGTTCTGTATGTAGACAGAAGACTTCACAAGAGTTACAGATACAAAGATTGCTTGTGGAGCCACTGTGTATAAACTGATGTCTCATGGCCAGGCCAGTCAGTGTCAGTAGATACAGAACGACAGTAGAGTTCAGATAGAAAGGTAGTCTTGAGGACCTCCATGTATTCTCCCCATATCCAAAAATGCTTGGTTTAACTATGCTTGAGTTAACAATTAGAGTCTTCAGTTAGAGTCAGGAACTATTAGAATTGGGCCTCATGGTACAAGCCTGGGATCAGGGCCATCCTTGGTTACCTAGCAAATTCAAGAGCAGTTCAAGATACATCCTGTCCTGTTTTAAAAGAAACAAAAATGAGAGAGATCCAAAAATGCCTATATGAAGGGGTTCTTTAAGGCAACCCTTCACTCAGAACAGCACACTTGCTGGGATCAAGCTGGGAAGAATGTAGTCCTGGACTATGGCTTTGGATCATGAGATGTGTAATTGGTGGCTCTACAGGTCAGGGGGTCACACCCTGAATGGCGTCACTATTCAACTAGAGACAAGAGCCCCAGACACAGGTCTTCATTTCTAAATCCAGGCTTGCATATCTCACCCATAAGACCTGGGAGAGTCTTTGGATTCATGAACAGAAGGTGCAGTGATTGGTCAGCCAGACCTAGGACTGGAACAGGGTACAGAGCATTGCACAGGTGCTAGGTCTATCAGCCCTGCTCAGAACAGACACCTTCTTCCCTAGACAGAGGACAACCTACAGAGAGTAGAGCGCTATAAAGACGACAGTGCTGTGCTGGAGATATGAGCTTGCATTTCTAGAAGACAATGAATCCTTTCTGTGATGCCCAGGTGTATTCCATGCTTTCATATTTGCTATGATACAACACCCAACAAGGGCCACTGCAAGAAGGAAGGGTTCACTCTGATTCATAGTTCAAGGGTATAGTCCATCATAGCAGGGCAGACACGGGGGTAGGAGCATGAGAAGGCTGGTCACATGGTATCTGCAGTCAGGAAGCAGAGAGAGGGGAGCCCCCATCCCACAGATGGGCTTAGCTTGCCAGTTAAGCTGTTTCAGAATGGCCTTGTGACACACAGAGGTGTGTTTTTGTGGTAATTCTCAATTCTATAGAGCTGGCTGTCAAGTTTTACCTTCACAACTTGAGCACTCGACTTTGTCGTCGATTTATCTTCTCATCCCAGTCCGTTCTTGGCCCTGCGGGGCTTGCTCTCTCTCCAATCATGGCTTTTTACTGGTGGTCCTCACTGTTTTGCCTGGAAGAGCAACCTCGGGCTCAAAGGGTTGGTAGACAACTCAGGTTCCCCCAAATTGTAGACTATCCTACTCTGGCAAGATTCTATTATCAGGAGGGTGAAATCTCAGTGATTGTCACACAGGCATGGTAGCCTTGATCCCCAAGACATATATATTTACACAATAATGTCTTTATGTTTCAAACTGTATTGGGCATCATTTAATCCAAATTTAGTAATTTTATTTTCAGAGAACTTGAGACTCTTATTTTAACCTGCTCAGTTTTATATAATAAAGGTGAAACTGAGAATTTGTACTTTGAATTCCATCCAGTGTCCAGGGTTTCAGAGCACTTTTCTATACAACCTTGACAGGAGACACCATCTGCCAGTCCTTCCACTTAGATGTGTATGCATCCTGAGTGTATTCCCAGCACACTTGACACAGTGAATGGAAGAGGGAAATCCTGTCTGGATTGCATGCTGCCGCTTCCCCAAGAAATGTAGGCATTCACCTGATAATGGAAATACCAATTTCTCCATTGATAGTCACTATTTAGGGGGTGGGCATCCTTTTTCTTGTTACTTGGCAGGGAAAGTGGTTCAGTTTGATTAGAAGGCACCAAAACATAAGTGTGTGTATGCAAAATGCAACCTGTTTGTTTTCATAAGAGATTCTAATTGGGGCTGCCTCACAGATGCAAACAAAAGCACCCGGGAAGGGAGAGGGAGTACGCCACCTCCCCAGATGCTTATGAACTCCCAGGACCAACAGGAGCTTCACTGTAGTGTTGTAATAACTGATAATGCATGATAATTCCTATGGACAGACAGAAGGATGCAGGAAGGAGTTAGAAGATGACTGAGTGAGAAAGAGCACTTCCTGTGTAATCACAGAGACTTGGAAAGAAAGCCAGGCTGGGCTGCACACTCCTGTCACCCTGCACTTCCAGAGGGTACAGGGCAGAGAGAGGAGGGTACCTGTACCAGCTATCTTTGTGTCAACTTGACACAGGCTGGAGTTATCACAGAGAAAGGAGCTTCATTGGGGAAATGCCTCCATGAGATCTAGCTGTGAGGCATTTTCTCAATTAGTGATCAAGGGCCCCTTGTGGGTGGGACCATCTCTGGGCTGGCAGTCTTGGGTTCTATAAGAGTGCAGGCTGAGCAAGCCAGGGGAAGCAAGCCAGTAAGGAACATCCCTCCATGGCCTCTACATCAGCTCCTGCTTTCTGACCTGCTTGAGTTCCAGTCCTGACTTCCTTGGTGATGAACAGCAGTATGGAAGTGTGAGCCGAATAAACCCTTTCCTCCCCAACTTGCTTCTTGGTCATGATGGTTTGTCCAGGAATAGAAACCCTGACTAAGACAGTCCCTGAGTCCCAATAGTTTCCAGCAAGCAGGTTCAGCAAGAGACCCTGTTCCAAGGGACACCTGATGTCCTCCTCTAGTCCTGTGCACACTTGCACTCTCATGAACACACACACACACACACATGCACCCGCCACACTCACAGGATGTTTTTCCTAAAAGTGTAAGGAAGTCTGATAAGTAAGCACATGCCAATCTACATAATTATTGATTTTTACATCATAATATGTATAATGTTTACATAATAATGCCAACTAGCCAGCTATTCGATGAGTTCCAGAGCACTGAGAGACCCTGTCTCTGAAAACCAGGTGAATGGGGCCTGAGAAATGATACCCATGTTTGTCTTTTGCCCTTACACACACATCTAAGCATGAACTCACCCCCTCACATACATGGCGTCTGCATACACACATATACAATATCATGCCAGTTATTATACTCTCAGAAACATCATAAACCTCAGAATAATCCCAGCAAAATAGGAGCTCAAATGTCTACACTATTAATTTGAAAACATTATTAAAGGCAAGTAAGGAAATCTAAAGGGAACATATTACAGTCCTAAATGGTGAGGTTCACTATTGGAAAGATGTCTACTTTCTTTCCAATTTGATTTAAGTAGATAAAGTTCTAATTAAATTGATCTAACTTCTATTAGTCTTTTATGTTGCTTTGTTTCAGTGAGCACGCAAACTAGTTCTAAAATTAGTAAGAAATACAAAGGGCTTTCAAAAGCCAACACAGTCTTAAATGGCCAAGTCATAGCACTACCAAGTATCAGGCTTGGTTTTGAGGCTGCAGTGGTTTGGATCCGTGAAGCTTTATGGAAGAGAAGCCGAGGGATCACAAACAGAGACAGTCATGGTGAAGAGCATCAGGGAAGGAAATTCTCCAAGAAAAGAAAAAAAAAATAGAGCAGGTCAGTGTGTATGGAAACAAAGATTTTTGACCCTTTCTGCAAGGTCATCATTGGTAGTTGCGTTTTTAGCAAGTTTGAGAAATCCCAAGAGGATTTGTAAACTTAGCCACAGTTACCACACCATTTGGAGCCTGACTATGATGGCCTCCTCTCAGCCCATCCTCCCTGCAGACTCCAAAGTAGTGAGGAGATAGACAGCCTAGGAGAGCCAGTACTCATGAAGGTCAGACACTCCCACTGGAAAGAATCTTGACCTAGCAAGAGCTCTACCAGATCTCTACCTAGATATCTAGGAGAAAACACAGGCAGAGTTGAGGGGCCAGTGACCCTAAATTCTCTGTAACTGAGTTGTCCCAGACTTTGGTTCCTCAATGGCCCACTATTGGAACCTCCTCTGGCCACTGGTCATTCTTCTCTGTCTTAGTTTCTTTTACCTTTTAGCACTTGCTTTCCATCCACAGCTCTAGTGAAATAAGTTGTTCCACACCACCCTTATTACCTATAGATTACTTATAGCAAAAACAATAGCTTCCATTTGCTGTGAGGCTGCTGTATGTCATGAGCTTTGTGTATGATTTATTCTTCCTAATTCTTCATGACAGGTGTTTATCATTACCACTGGTAAAAGAAGAGAGTAAAAGACTTGCCCAATGCTACCAGGCAAGCGAATACTGTTGGGATTGGGGGATGAAGGGAAAGCATCCATTGCGGTGTATAAGCAAGGTAGATGTGAAGCTCCCACTCACACTGCATCAGCAGTCAGGAAGCAGAGAGAGAGACAAATGCTGGACCTCAGCTTGCTTTTTCTTTCCGTCTCTGACCTTGAAGGGAAAGTGTGCATAGGACCCTCCACTGCAGATCCTGACGCAGCTTACGTGATCCTGACCTATCAGGGAGACGTGCTCACAGGAGACTAGCTGCTGGCAAGTCCCTGAGCCTCCATACTCAGTCACATATATGGAGTCGTAGACTCTGTATCACTATCTGGCCACACAAGCTCCTACAGAATTTGTTCATAGAGGCAGGTTTCTGGCTCATCCCAGACTGCCAAATAGGGCTGGAAGTGGGCCAACAAACACAGATGTCCCAAAGAACGTTCCCAGTGTCACCTTAATTCCTCTTTGCTCCTTCCCCCACTGCCTGTCACGTTCACACTCAGAACGCAACCCCTCACCTTTTACCAAGTCCTTTCCACCGGGCAGGTCGCACCATTCGGCAGCTTCCACTTGTCTGGGAGCGACAGAAGGGACGATGGAAGGAGAGAGCCCTGGAACAGATCTGTGACCTCTAACCTGCCAAGCATGGCCTCATCTGAACAGGAACCACTGAGCACAGGAGGCTGAAGACTGACTCTTAGCTGGAGTGTCCCCAGCTTACCTCCAAGCTGCTCCTGGTTGCTCTCTGAGAGCTGGGTTGGCTTCTCCTACCTAAGGTCTAAATCCAAAGGTGGGCAGAACCACGACCAGAGGATTCCAGAGAGAGGGGGATGTTAAGTGTGTCAGCTGAAACCTTAAGTTCAATGTTGATGTGCCCTACAGCCTACTAAATGGTCATTAAATTTATTAGTTAAAAATGTAATTGCGGTTGGGTAGTGGTGGTGCACACCTTTAATCCCAGCTCTGAAGATGCAGAGGCAAGGAGATCTCTTGAATTTGAAGCCAACCTGGTCTACAGAACAAGCTCCAGGACAGTCAGGGCTACAGAGAAACAACACAAAAGAAAATAATCATTTGTTCACTTCTTTCCAGGTACATCCAGTCTTCAGCTTTGTTGTTGTTGTTGTTGTTGTTTAGAGACAGGGTTTCTCTGTGTAGGCCAGGCTGTCCTGGAACTCACTCTGTAGACCAGGCTGGCCTGGAACTCAGAAACCCGCCTGCTTCTGCCTCCCAAGTGCTGGGATTAAAGGTGTGCGCCACCACCGCCCGGCCAGGTACATCCAGTCTTAACTGTGCTAAAATCATTGCTAGTGTTCTTTATCTGAATCCTCCTAATGTGGCCGCAGCTATGGTTACTGTCCCACTTCACTGACAAGAACAGAGAAGTGTAAAAAGATTGAAGAGATTGCCCAAGTTGTCACAGACAGA
This sequence comes from Mus minutoides, assembly GCA_902729485.2. Lineage (NCBI taxonomy): Eukaryota > Metazoa > Chordata > Mammalia > Rodentia > Muridae > Mus > Mus minutoides. The sequence continues at coordinate 3,758,573 of LR749487.1, read as the reverse complement.
CAGTGAGGGCTCAAATGTATATGCGCAGAGTTCTGACAATCAAGTCACGCTCTGAATTCATATTACAGCAGGTTGTCTGAAATGTGATACCTACAGCAATAGAACAGGCATGGCCCCAAGCAGCTCTTTTCCTTCTCAGGCCACTGCCCAACACACCAAGGTCATGCTTAATGGTGATCAACCCACCTATAGTGACAATCCTCTGCCCTGATCCTTTCCCTCAATTCCATGTGAACGAATCTACCCTCACCCACTGGATCCGGGAACAGAAATGTCTTCTAGATGTTGTTTGTTTGTTTGTTTGTCTGTTTGTTTATTTGATTTTCCCCTCTATTGGCCTCAAACTCTATGAGTCTCATTTTCCTAAATTGTGTATGTCACCTTTTCTGTCTTTTTCATCAAGTGCTACTGAAGAAGTTTTTAATCATATATAGGTATGTACGCCTCTGTATGTATATACCACGTGTGTGAGGGTGCCCCTGGAGGCTAGACGAGGGTGTTGGATCCTCTGGGGATGGTATTGTAGATGGTTTTGAGTTAACCAACCTGGGTACTGGGAAGCAAACCCAGACCCTGCTCGCAAGCAGTGAGTGATCCTCACCAGAGCCTCTCCGTGCTCCTCACCAGAGCCTCCCCGAGAGCAGTGAGTGCTCCTCACCACTGCACCATCTCTCTGGCCCCACTTACTAAAGAGGTTTAAAAGCGTCTTTTGTGGCCTTTGTAAATCTCTTAGAAATATAAAGAAATCAATGACAAAAATATACATTGGACTTAACTTAGTGAAAGATATATTGGGAGTCCTAATAATTATTATACATCTTCAAATCATGGGAAAGTGTGATGTCATAAACGTGTCCCTCAAACAGTTGGCATCCCGTAATGCTGAGTCTGGTGGTCAGAGAGGCTCTAAATGGTCTATGTACTGGTTATGGGACCCAAGAGAAGGCACTTGGTTGTCTCTGAGCACCAGGGTTTCCCACTCCGCTCAGTGGGATAACAATAGTATTTGAGTCAGAGACATACAGTGGAAACTGTGCTCGAGTAGCTAAGGCTCTTCAAATGGTGTTTGGCACTGGTGCCATGTTATATAAGAGCTGGTCAAACACATTAAAAGAAGACATGCTTCACGACTTTGAGCATTGTATATATCTTTTGTCCATCAGGTACTCAGCATCAAACAGCTTGTTCATCATAAAAACAGTCTCACTGACACAGGAATACGCATTGCAAAAACAAATCATTTTTTACAACTTCATGCAAATCTGTGCTTGTGTGTGTAAAGTGCATGCAGGTGCCCTCAGAGTCCAGAAGAGGCCATCAGATCCCCTACAGCTGAAATGACAGGCAGTTATGAGCTGCCCATTGGGGGTACTGGAAACAGAACTCTGGTCCTCTGGAAGAGCAAGAAGTGCTCTTAACTGCTGTGCCATCTCTCTACCACCAAAAGAAAAGGGTTTTGGCTTCAGAAAAGAAAGAAATTTAAAGCTGCTTGTCAGTAGCTCAGGTAGCTTTGGTCACAGGCGTCTTGTTCTGCTGAGTACAGTGTTGTAGATCAGCTTAATCAGAATAGAAGTGGGGTCCCCCTCACCCTGGGCTTGATGCTCTCTCTTTTAGGATGGACCAAACCAAGAAACTCAACCTAGTCCTCTCCCTGCACTCTCCCCTCCTTAGGAGAGTCTTCTTTCCAACTTCAGCATCAGTTTCTAATACTATCATATCTCTCTCCAGAAAATGTGCACTTCCTCAGCCAATCCTAGAGATGTATGTCTGGATCCCAAAATGAAGCCAGCACGTGCTCTAGTTTGTCTTTTAAATATTAAGCTGTGGTGACTCTCTCATGTCTGGGATAATTACTTTAGGGTACAAATCCAAAAGTGTTTATACCCAGGACTGCATCTCAAGACATAAACATCTTCACAGTTCTGTACACACTGCCAAATCATCTCAAAATAAGCATGCCAATTTATAGTGCTGTCACTGACAGTACTGATACTTTAACCTGCTAAGTTTAAAGTGTGTGTAATATTAATTGTAAGATTGGTGGAGAAAGGTGTTATTAGATAAAAGTTGCACATTCTGTATTAATGTGGTTAAATGTATATTCTCCTGTGATTACTGTCTTTATTTCTTCTTTTAAAATATTGTCATCTGGACATCTATCTGTATAACTATGCCCTGACATGTCCTACTGGAGACAGATAAGAAGTTAAGGGAGGGTGCAGATGGAGGCAAAGCACTGTGATGCATTTGTGGTTTGAATGCACACATTTGTTCAGTGATTCTGTGAGCACTGAGTGGGCAAATGGTGACCAGGAACCCTGTAAATAGCGTTCTACATCTGAGAGAAGAACACGGACACTCGGTAAGTGAAGCTTGCTGCCACTCCTCTGCAGCGTCACAGAGGGTCAGTCACCCTTGATCACACTGAACTAGTCATCACCTTTCCACTCTTCCTGCCAGAAGAACAGAAATCAGACTCTCTGGGGATATCAGCCTCACCCCTACTGCTCTCTCCATTATGAGGCAAACTTTCTTTCACTTCCCAGAGGCTCTAGGGGGGCAGCAAGGTCAACCCTTTCCTCAGTCTCTAGAACCACTCCCTGCCTTGAGCTGACATCACTGGGCCTCCTTGAGTGAGGATTTCATTCTGCCATGTGCCACATTTTGGGCTCAGGAGTTCTGGAAAGCCTTTGCTGGGTGATAATTCTTTCTATTCACATCGCAGAAATGACTTGGTATATGGAGCTGAGTATCTGAAGGGTTCAGGGTGGTCAGGACCTTGGTGAGGAACAGCAGAAGCGCCTACATGGTGCCTCACAAGCATACCATCCTCAAGGGCATTGGATTGTTTTATGACGTGGCCCAGGGCTCCGAGCGAGATTCCTCTTAGACCATAGCTGTGGTTCCTTATGCTTTGTTCCTGACTCCTTCTCAGTCTGGCTGTACTCATTCCCACAGAAAGTTCCCACTTTCTTCACTACCATACTAACCACCTCCGATACCTCTCAGCTTTGATTCTCTGCAAGTAGCATGATGCTTCCTATGGGAGCATGATGCAAGTAGCATGGTGTTTGAATGAAAACATCGACGTCATTTTCTCCTAGTAATCCTAAAACGGAAAGTTGCCATCTTTTTTTTTTTTTTTTTTTGAGACAGGGTTTCTCTGTATAGCCCTGGCTGTCCTGGAACTCACTTTGTAGACCAGGCTGGCCTCGAACTCAGAAATCCGCCTGCCTCTGCCTCCCGAGTGCTGGGATTAAAGGCGTGCGCCATCTTATGAAGAGTGTTTGCCTGCTAACTGCTTTGTGACAGTCAAGTGGCAGCATTGCCAAGACTGCGGCCATCTTCTCAAATGTAGAGTCATTTTCTAATAATCTCTGACTCCATGGTAACCCTTTCGTAAGCTGTATTGTCTGGTTAGATGTGTCATTCATGTGAGCACAGTTTATGATCTACCAAGCCCTGCACAACATATAAGATGAACCCACATGCCGAAAGGATGTTCACAGTCTGCCGTTTATTACACTGTTGCTGCTGCTGTTTGGAGGTTTATTGGAGCCACGGTAGCCCTGGCTGTCCTAGAACTCACTCTGTAGATCAGGCTGGCTTCAAACTCACAAAGAACCCTTGCTGCTTTGGCCTCTGCCTCCCCGGTGCTGGGATTAAAGGTGTGTGTCACCACCTCTGGGCTGTTTATTACACTTTCCATCCATAGGTCTTAGCAGCTTCCTGCCCCTGCCCCTCTTTTCTCCTCCTCATTCAGTTTCCCAGCCCCCAGGCCAACCAAAGGCGTTCTGCTCCCCTCCATATCACTGTCTTCACACGCGCCACTGACTGACTGCTCATCACTGCCCTTCTGGCTCAAGCTCCGGTGTGTGTTTTATTGTGGAAGCTCCCAGGACTAGGTTCCTGCTTAGTGTGCACGCTTTCCCCTTTAAATGTGGTGTTCAGGGGTGTTGTCTCTTACACGCCCCACTCCCAGAGAGGAGTCCCATCTTCCTTCACTCTCCTGGGACCACGCTGAGTAGCAGGACCTGGCCACCCTGAGAGGATGCAGAGAACAGGTATTGGCTCCCTGGGTCTCTGCGTGATCCTGGACACAGCCTTCTCTCTTTCTCACCGTTTCTTAAGTAGTATTTTAAAAAGCTTTTCCAATACAAATCTTTGCTCAAAGATAGAAGTAAGAAAATAAATTCCCCCTACCAATAAACCCACCTTACAATGTCTGAACTAGCACTAGGGGTAACAGGATTTCAAATCTGGAACTATATGAGGACTTTCTCAGAGTCATGAAGCTGGTCAGATGGCTCGGTTGCATCTGCAGCCAACCCTCTGTCCTTCCAGGGCTCCTGCTAAGAACTATTCAAAGGGGCAAGGGCTGGCATTCCCTGCAGAGGTGCACAGGCTTGCTAGCATGGCTATGAGCTTAGCTGATATCTCCCTTCTAAAAGTGACTACACAGTGCACTCACTTTCTCGAAAAAGTTTAGAGCGTTATTAGTTTTTGCATGGATTCCCTCTCCCTCCCACATCCTCATCCCCACCCCCATTCAGGCACCCGAATCTGAAGGTGACATTTGTAAAGAAAGGGACATTCGGAACTGAAAGGAGAAGAAACGGTAGCCAAGTAGCATAGGAAGCGGGCCCGGGACTGGGACGTTCATCCTACAGAATAGCTGTGGAACCTTTCAGCAAAATCTCGGAGATCAGATCGCGCCTATTCAAGGGAGCCAGCCCCTGCTCTGCGCCCTGGTCGAGGCTCTGTGGCTGAAGAGTAACAAAAGGCACCACGCTGCGGGGACGCGGGGTGAAGCCCCTCTGTGTGTGTCCTCTGGGCATCGTCAGGAACTGGTGCCAAATCAGAGGTGCTGGCCAGGGTTTGGGGGAGTGACGCGCGGCTGGGAGGCTTGCGCTCCCAGGGCACGCCCCTGCCGCGCGTCCCACTAGCAGCTCTTCGGAAACCTGGGCCGGCTCAGTCACTTCCCCCAGCCCCTCCTCCAGCAATTGGGCTATATAGATCTCCCAGTTCAGGGCGCAGAAGTGCCGGGCAATCTGGGCTTAACGGGGCCTCCCTGCCCGAGCGAGAGGAAGGGAAGCTCACCTTTGAACTGCTCCACAGCGCCGCCTCTGCACTGGCACTACCTAGCCCTAGTGGCTGTCCCAGAAGTCGGACGTCGCGGGTTCCGTACCCGCATCAGGCAACAGTGCCACTGTTGTCTTCAGGGCTGAGTCCTTTTAGTCTTGCACTCACGCCTCTCTGCCCTCCGAGCCAGGATGGTGAGCCCAACAACTTCCGAAGTGCAACCCACCATGGGGGTCAAGATCTTCTCAGCCGGAGTTTCAGCCTGCCTAGCAGATATCATCACCTTCCCACTGGACACTGCCAAAGTCCGCCTTCAGGTAGAGTTCAGTGAAGTCGATGAGGCTTCCACAAGCAGAGGGACTGCTGTGGGCATCCTTGTGATGTGTGCTGTGGTTTAACAACTCTTTCTTAGGGTGGCTTTCTTAGGCTCTGTCTTGGGAATGGGTGCTATTAGGAAGAAAATGGGACCCTTGGATTGGCTGAAGAGCCGCGGGTGATGGGTTAACAGTAACCTCTGCCAAACCCTTCATAAGGCAATGGTGTCCTGAGCAGGTGGAGTCCCAATCGTTAAGACAAACTCCTCAGAGTTTACAGGCCTGGCGCTTTTACCTTTCTTTGATTCTTTGGGTGTGCCAATCCATCCTGCTTTTAGGGGCTCTGGAGAGTTCCTGGGTACCTTGTTTGGGTGTTTGGAGCCTGCACTGTAGCAAGCTCCACCTCCGAGATAGATAGATAGATAAATAGATAGATAGATAGATAGATAGATAGATAGATAGATAGATGATAGATAGATAGATAGATAGATAGATAGATGATAGATAGATAGATAGATAGATGATAGATAGATAGATAGATAGATAGATAGATAGATAGATAGATCAACAGGCAGAGACAGAGGGAGAGATGTGAATATGGAGTAGTATGCAAGAGAGGTGTTGAGAAAGGGAATTTATAAAAAAGAGCCTTGCCTAGGGTATGTACCAGGGTTTTTTTAGCCATCCCCCCAAACCCCACCCCCATCAGGTAGGACCCCCTTTCCTTAATGGACAGCCACTTCTTTCTGACCCACACCTTTCTGATTTCTAGATCCAAGGTGAAGGCCAGGCTTCCAGTACCATTAGGTATAAAGGTGTCCTAGGGACCATCACCACCCTGGCAAAAACAGAAGGACTGCCGAAACTGTACAGCGGTCTGCCTGCAGGCATTCAAAGGCAAATCAGCTTTGCCTCGCTCAGGATTGGCCTCTACGACTCCGTCCAAGAGTACTTCTCTTCAGCGAGAGAAAGTAAGGAGTGCTGTCAAGGGGGGAGCAGCTGTGTCCCAGACCTGGCTTTACTCAAAAAAATGAGAAATTAGTAATAGTATGTTTGCCCAGCACGAGCTAGGCCCTGGGTTCCATCCCAGCAGCTCCAACCACCCAAAGTAACAGAGTGTAGTGGCTTTCATAACAAATTGTCAAAAATAAAAAAAAAAAAATAGACACTATTTGCACTCTCACTTTTCTCCTAGAAAGAAAGGAGATATGCATATCAGTTCTTCACCTGTTTATATCTGTGAAAACCAACTGGCCAGTGAGGAAAGTTTGTGTTTCTTCATGGAAAATGCGGGTGGGCTATAAAGTAACGCTCAATGCAGACTTCCCAAACAGCACAGTCCCAGAGAAGCCTAGGGAGCTTGTGCAAAGTCAGAAAGAGACCACCACGCTCCTCGAGTCTGCGTGGATGTCTAAGTAAAATGCATCCACACAGAACAAAGGTCTGGATGTTAAAGGTTAGCAAGAGGAGATAAACCTAGGGTGGCCCATCCAGGTGATTTTCTGCAAATTCTTTAATCAATCACTGGTTATATCAGGCTCCAAAGTAATCAGATATATTCTGTGAGTGTTCCTTGTTCTTTTTTTCTGCTTCTTCGGTTGATCTAGTAAGCTTTGTTGAACTGTCCTGTACTTGGTTGGCCAATGAAATTTGCCACTCTAGACAGAGCCTCCGGTTCAGCTGACTACACAACCATGACATATGCTGTGTTGCAAGCTACCACAGAACGGGCACAGTGAAGAGGCATGATCCTTCCAGACTCGTGAAGAGTTGATATCTGCACTGACTCTGGAGAAAACAGTAGGGCCAGTAGCAAAGTAGTGAGAGAGGTCCTTCTCAGCCGAGTGAAGCCTGGGTACAAACTGAGTGAGGAGCTGACGTGCAGGGCAGACAGAGAAGGGGCACATTGATGAGAAGGGACAGGTGAGTCCAGAAAAAGCAGGAACTGGACACAAAGGGCCTTGCAGTTCATGCTAAGGAGTTTGCATTCTGCCCATACAGTGATTTGAAGTCACTGCAAATACGCTAAGCAGGCCGTCAGGTGTGGTAAGCAGCTACCTGGAATCTTAGAACTAGGGAGCTAGAAACATGAAGATCAAGGGTTGAAGGCCAGCCTTAGCCACCTAGAAAGATTCTGTCTCAAGCAAGTAAATAAATTGCTAGGCATAGAACTAGGTGTTGGAACACTTGGCCTTGGGTCCAATCTTCAGTTAAGTTAAAACAAGTTAAGCAAGTGTGATACACACATTTCTACTTCAAAGGATTACATTGACAGCAGTAAAGAATATGTATATAAGAAATCGTAAGTCAGAAATGGTTGTGGTGAGCACTATCGCACACAGGGAAGAAGAATCAGGGTGCCAATCAGAATACTTTAAAACACACCACAGGTTAAATTTGGTGGGAAGGAAAGCTGCTACCAGCTTGGTGTGTTCTCTGTGTGCTGAGAGCTTTACCAGTCTGAACTCACACCCAGTGAGCATGATGTTGATGTTATCCCTGTTTTGTAGACTGGAGGCAGAAGTAAAAAGACAAAGGAAGGCCTTAATGAGTGAACATTCCTGAATCTTAACTGTATCCACTATAGAATGAATATTGAATTTCAGGATTCACTGAAGTTTTATTAAATGATGTCTGTCTTTGTCAACAGACTTTGTTTTTCCCCAAGTTTTTAAGACAAAGGCTTCTCTGTCTTATGTTTTTGGTCTCTTTTGAACATTGTTTGATGTCTTGCATTAAAGCAGTTGCCCACTGGATTTTCCCTAGTTCAATAATCAACGTTGTCATTAATAAGGGGAAACTTAGCACCACTGGTGACCAGGTGTCTCCTCCCAGTTGGAAAATACTAAAATGACAGCTAAACACAGGAAAGGACAAAGCTAAACTTCAGAAGGGACCAAGCCGCTATTTAATAGACATCCCTGCCTCCCTTTTTCCTTGGAAGTCTTCATCTTAGAGGAGAAAAATAAAAACCTAGGCTAACTGAAGTTTCCTAGTCTGTTGTGAGTTGGTACAGCTTCCAAAACCCATCAGCATCTGATGGAGCATCAGGGAAGAAGAAATGACATAATATAAACATACTAGAGATAGAGAGATGATGGTTCAGTCAGTAAAGGGCCTGCCTCGCAAGCCCAGGAACCTGAATCCTAGAACTCTCACCACTGCCTGAAATCCAGGTGTGATGCCTGAAATCCAGGTGTGATCGCACCAGGGAATGCTGTCCAGCTAGGACAGTCTTTTAGGCAAGCTGCCCATCAGCAAGAATCCCTATCTCAAAACCCCAAAATAATGTCCCGGAAGTAGCATGGGCAGAGTTAGTCCTCTGGTGCACCCCACACACACACACACACACACACACACACACACATACACCACATAATTAGCCACAAAATTTTTTAATGTATGTGATGTTTGGTGGGGGCTGGCTCTTGGTTTTTCTTTTCTTAACCATCTTTTTATTCTTCCTGGATAGCACCTGCCTCTCTCGGAAACAAGATCTCAGCTGGCTTAATGACTGGAGGTGTGGCGGTGTTCATTGGGCAGCCTACAGAGGTCGTGAAGGTCAGAATGCAAGCCCAGAGCCATCTGCATGGGATCAAACCCCGCTACACGGGGACCTACAATGCTTACAGAGTTATAGCCACCACAGAAAGCTTGTCAACGCTTTGGAAAGGTAGCTAAACGGCAACTGAACTGTCACAGTACTTAAAAGGCACATACACCCAGCCAGCACCCCGTTCATTAAATGCTCTCTTGTTTTTCTGCAGGGACAACCCCTAATCTAATGAGAAATGTCATCATCAATTGTACAGAGCTGGTAACATATGACCTCATGAAGGGGGCCCTTGTAAACAACAAAATACTGGCAGGTACTGCCCATTTTATACCAAACATGTCTGCACCTTTCCAATCTCGGTTTAGAGTTCTAAAGCCATGCTATTTTGAATTGCTTAATTGAAGTAAACTTCTCTTTTGAGAGGTGTGTGTGTGTGTGTGTGTGTGTGTGTGTGTGTGAGAGAGAGAGAGAGAGAGAGAGAGAGAGAGAGAGTCACCATGTGCCGAGTTAAAACTGTATCCCACCACACCTAACAAATGTAATCTTTTAGGAAGAAAAAAGTCCTACAATTATGTTGGAACAAAGTTTTTGTTTCAGCTTTGGTGTAAAAATACAAAAGAATATTGCCACAATATTCTCATTAACACCGAGAAGTGAACGTCCGTCTACTGCAATCCCCCTCTTTGGACTGCAGAATCAGGAGGCAGTCAAGAGCAGCTTACGTGCAGAATTAATCACTACTTTTATCTAAATCACATCCAAACTGCTTTCACAGACACGAACCTTCTCCTTTGATGACTTGAATTCATCTAATGGTGTTATGGCTTGTGTATCAGGCATTATACCAGAATCAAGGCACAAAGAAAACAGTGTTAGCCTAAAATAATAAATCTGTAAATGGTTCTGCAATCATTAGACATGGATGCTGTACCATCAGCCATGTTTCTCTACACAAGCACATGCTTTCTTCTTATATGTTAATATATTTGTTAACTTATTAATATATCATATTAACTTCCTGTTACTAATAGGTTTACAAGTATCTGACAGGTAAGTACAACCACATGCACCTCAAAGTCTGGTGTTCCTCACTTTCAGATGACGTCCCCTGCCATTTACTGTCAGCTCTTGTTGCCGGGTTTTGCACCACACTCCTGGCCTCTCCAGTGGATGTGGTAAAAACAAGATTCATCAACTCTCTGCCAGGACAGTACGCAAGCGTGCCAAGCTGTGCGATGACCATGTACACCAAGGAAGGACCAACGGCCTTTTTCAAAGGGTAGGATATGTCCTTGTGTCTATAAAGTTGTTTTTAAGGTGCCTGTGTACGCTGCAGCACTGTCTCAGACAGACAACTGGTATTTAGCCTACCAAGCCTGGTCCCTGCAATGGCCTCCAACTCTAGCTTTGCCTTTTCATAAATGTCTTCAATTCTATCATGCCACAAAGTAAAAGCTAATTCATTCTCTTTGGTAGCACTTGAGGGGAATCAAACCCAGGGCCTTGCACATGCGAGGCAATGAGTCTTATGCCCTCAACCTAATTTACATTTTTACTATTAAAGCAAAACCACAGAAAATGTAACACAAAAAAATGATCTTTGAGTAATGATTACATTCACTTTGAAAGAACTACTGAGAGATGACATTTTCCCACAAAGTGGTGGTGTATTATATTGGAAACCACTTTCCTAATAAAATACAATGTGACCTAGTTTTTAAAAATATATTCAACAAGTATTACAATAATATGAAATAGTAATACTTTGTAACCTTTTGAATTGCAAAGCCATACCCTACAATTTATAAACTAAAATATTAATGTATCATGCATATCATATAAAATTCTAACTGTTCTTATGATACATTAATACAAATAATATACATTGTAAGAAATTAACTTAAAAAGGACATACCACTTAGAAATTATTAACCACTTAATAATTTGGTATTTTGCAAATTTAATTTTTAAATGTTTTTCAATTTTTGAAAAGACACCATAGTTCTTGGGGTTTTTTTTTAAAGATTTATTTATTTATTATATCGAAGTACACTGTAACTGTCTTCAGACACCACAGAAGAGGGCATTAGATCTCATCACAGGTGGTTGTGAGCCACCATGTGACTGCTGGGATTTGAACTCAGGACCTTCAGAAGAGCAGTCTGTGCTCTTAACTGCTGAACCATCTCTCCAGCCCAAAATATTTTCTAATATGGGTTAACCTTGACAAATAGTACTAAATTAAACAGGCTGAGTTTGTTACGGTGGCGCATACATGTAATCCCAGAACATGGGAGGCTAGGGCACAGGGACTGCCATGAGTTCAAGACCAGCCAGAGCCACTTAGCAAGACCCTATCTCCAAAACAATAAGCAGGAAAAGGGTGAGTCTGTAAAGCACTTGCTGCATGTACTGGGAACTGGAGGTCAGTTCCAGAGCCCGTGTAAAAGCTGGGCATGATGGCATATGCTTGCAAGCCCAGCACTAGGGAGGCAGAAAAATGGGGTGCCCTGGGACTCACTGGCCAGCAGATGGTCTAATATTTGAGCTCCATATATCAGGAGAGACCCTGTCTCAAAGAGAAGGCCATGCAGAGGAACACCCACGGTTAACCTCTGACAGGGGCAGTGGGGATCTAGTTTAATGAGTAAAGAACCTGAGGAAATGAAATGCCATTCAACCCGGGGCTTACTACACATCGTACAAGCACGTAATGCTATGAAGTTAGACACTGAAAAAAGGTTGGAATGTCAGTTTTCGGTTATTTCTATCTTTTTGCACACACACAAACACATACAGACACACCTGGGTCAAGAGAACTACATTGGCACATGTGTAACCCTGGCATTGGGGAGACAGGGCTACCCTGAGCTACATAGCAAGACCCACTCTCAAAACTAAAACAAAACAAACAATAAGCACAAAGCATGTTGGAAGGTACTTTTTCTGCAGGAGAGGCTTCTTTTAAAGAAAAATCTATTCAGGGCTTCGGAGAAGGCTCAGTGATTTAAGGCACTGACTGTTCTTCCAGATAGCCTGGGTCTGATTCCCACACTCACATAGTGATTTTCAACCATCCACACAACAGTTCCAGAGGATCAGATATCCCCTGGCCTTCCTGTGCCCCAGGCGTGAACATGGCGCACACACATACGTGCAGGGAAAAGACAGACACACAAAATTATCTTTTAAAAAAATCTACTCAAAGCAACTGTCAATACATTTGTCTTCTGGAGCAATCATTGGTATAAAAGCCGTTCTGTGGAGTTTAGTGGAATTCCCTAAACCCAGAACTGACTGAATTGTATTCAGACACTGAGAGTCTCCTAAGAGCCGTCCACGGGGAAAACACTGGCTCCCCCACCTGGATGCGGTCTGTGCTGGCTGAGCACTTTTCTTCTTCCCTCTGCTTCCTCTCTTAAAGAGTTTTCTACTTCCTGTTTAGGAAGTAACGTGAAACAAAAGTTTTCTCTCTCCTCCAAAGGAGGGAAGTGTTGCTTGACAACTCCATTGCTTCAGCTCTGTGAGGTCAGGAGGCAGGTGGGGAGGCGGTCTGAAGCAGCAGAGACACCTAGAGGAAACCTGATTGTCTGCAGAGGAAAGATGAGCGGGCGGCGGCACTGGGTACTTAGATCTTCTTTCCTTGCATTTTATGATTGACCTACTTAGCAGCCCATCGCCACGGCTTTATGACTTCCAAACAGCTAACAGGACGGTGCCCTGTACTTCCTAGGTTTTTGGCTTCTTTTCTGCGACTCGGGTCCTGGAACGTCATCATGTTTGTGTGCTTTGAACAGCTGAAAAAAGAGCTGATGAAGTCCAGGCAGACAGTGGATTGCACCACATAAGCAACTTGAAGGAAGAGATACTGAACATCACTGGGCTTCTATGCTGGGAGACCACGAATAAAACCAACCAAAGAAATCACATGAACAGCTCTGTTCACTTTATTTACATTACAAGATCATTTCCAGTAGAGAGTTTTGAAACATCTTTTAATTTTTCTTTAAAGGGAAAACTAATGCATACACATAGTTTTTATTCTTACTGTCTTAAAGACAGAAGAGCATAGCATCCACTAATATCCTGACAAAACAATACCTATATAAGGTACTGTATTTAACTGGTCTTTGGGGATGTGTGGGAGTGTATGACTGGGTATAAATAATTCTAATTACAGCTCAAACTAGTGGGAAGGAAAAATTAGTCCCAAACCCTTTACATCGATAAACACTTTAAAAAATAAAGCTATCAAAGAAAATATTGCCATTTTATCTTATTTATTGACCACAGTTCACAGCTAATATACTCAATAAAGTATTGCTAATTCCATCTAAAGTTTGTTTTTTCGAGGAGTCTATGCCTCAATTTAAGAATTGGGGCTCAGCTAGAATACAGAATTGTCCCCATAGCAAGGGAAGTTCTTTGGAATCAAAAGTACAAACTAACTCAGTTCATACAGGTGTCTGGAGGCCATCTTACGGCATCCATAACAACTTATACCTGGAGACACGATATTCATTTGGTCACTAACGTTATCACTGGTGAATCTCGGCTCTGTCTTTCCCACGAGTGGAAGAAGAGCAGTAGCAGCGGAATGAGATTTTGGTTGTTTAGTTTGGTTTCCCACCCTTACAAACTGAGAGCGGAGCAGAAGACAGAGGACCTGAAGCAGTCAGGTACCCTGTTCCTGGTTTAGTCACTTCAGAATGTGTTGGCTTTGGCAAGTTCCCTCCTGGGTCTCCTACTGCTGTGGTGTTGCTGTGAACCTTTTGCTCCACCGACATAGAAATCAGGTAAACAGGAGCTGTTCTTTATATGCTGGTCTTTGGTGGCTTCTCTGTCCATCTGTGTGTAACAACAGTTGCAGCAGAGGTGGAAGCAGAAATGTGTGGTCCTAGTGCAGGTGTGTGTACAGGATACTTAATCCTACGTTTTTCAATCTCTTCCGCAGCCCTGGGCTGTGACAGGTGCTGTGGCTTTCAGATGCACCGAGGCCTCAGAGTGCCTCAGCCCTTGACGGTAGACAGTATTGCAATTCTTGTGTATGTATAGAAAGATGAGATTTCTATGTCTAACTTTACCTTGGTCAGTGTCACAGCTACTGGTCAGGCTGTTTGAGACTCCTGGGTTGGTCTGCAAGCTATAGAGTTGGAGGAAGACAAGACCCTTGAGAGAAACTTTTTATTAAAGTTAATGTTGCAATATCAGGGGAGGCAGGATGGGTGTCACTTCCTAGCTAATTTCCTCAGTGATCCTTGGCAGCCTGATCCTAAAGCCAGAGAAGGGATATTTGCACCAATCACAGCACAGGTCATATGCAAATGAAGCATGTTCACACTAACAGACCTCACCTTCTGGCACCCATCATAACAGTTCCTCGGCCAGACCACCAGGGGGCTCCTTCCCTGGCCTGTGTGGAATTGGGTGGAGGGTTGTGTAGTTTGTCCTTGGTTTCTTTGTGGGTTCTTCTTTCTTCCACTCTTTTCCACCCTTTTCTGCCCCCTAATCCAAGATAAGAGAGGAGGGGGGAAAGGATAGAAAGGAAAGGAAAGAGATCCCTGAATAAAGTCAAGGGTCAGAAAGGAGGCAATGTTATTGTTAGACCACCTCTTGCTAATTAGGGGCATCAAGTTCCTTGAGGTAAGTTTGATCTTCACCATCAGGATATCTAATTTCTTCTCCTTGTTGCTTCTTTGTACACAAGTACTTAACAAATCATGAACAACTGCAACCAATAACAACCAACCAACATCCAACCAACAACCCACTCAGCCTCTCAGGGCCCTAGCATTTATATATCCAGAATTCCAAGCATCACATAATGGCAGAAACTAGCTGCAACTAGCAAAATCACACACTTGCCAGAGCACGAGGCAAATCATAGGCAGCTGCTGTGGACAATCTAAAGCAGCCTCATATCCCACATCTTCGATTAAAATGAAAACATGTTCTTATGATATTTCTGTGTTTTTTTTTTTTTAAGAAAAACAAACTCCAGAATTCTCACTACAGGGTTGTCTAGAGTTCCCTAAGGCTTGTGAAAGTAAAAAACTCTGGTACAGACAGACTGTTTGAAACAGTCCTGACTGAGGCTGTACCTTCAGGAACTGGGGCAACCAGTACCTTCCTTTGTGTATTCCAGAAATATATTCAAGGCATTTATGGAGTTTTCAAAATAGCTAGTATTTACACAAGGGTAATCTCACTATGTTTGGCTGGTGGTCCTCTCGAAACAGCTCAGAAAACAAGGATGCCTGCTGATCAGAATCAAATTGTCTCATCCTTCAACATCTTCGATTACTTAGAGGAAAATGAGCCCCAGATAGCATGCTCAGGGCAAAGACCTAAAGACCTTAATAGTAACACTAATAGCGATTTTAACATTTAACACCTGCTCAGGGCCCTAGGGAGAGCTGAGTCTCCTTTATCTATCTCAGGGAAAGGACCCACTTGTTCTTTTTATAGTAACTTATCTCCAGGGACATCACTCTGGGGAGATACAACCCTTTCTTCCAGGTCAGCATTAATATATTCATAAGTGGGGATCCCCTCAGGACCTAATTACCCACCTCAGTCCACACCTTTCAAGTTCCACCATCTCAATGGTACATTCCAGGGGTAATTCCAGTAGTGCATGAAAATAGAGGAATAACCACACCCAGCTAGAGAAATAGCCACGCCCAAAGCCATCACGGCCATCCCTCGGTTGTTAACTGCAGGTGAATTTTGTGGTGGGTGCTTTTATGTCTTTCCAGACATATTGTTCAGCAGCTTTTATCATTCCTGTGTGCTCACACCTGACTTCCTATGTTATGTGAGCATTGGGCATCTCTCTTTTTTAGGGTCTCCTCATCTGGAGTCATCACTGCCTACCTGTGCACCTGCACCTGAGAGCACTCATGTGCACAGCTTTGAGCAGTGTGGGTTTGAGATCTTACGTCAGTTTCTTATTTCTGCCAGCCCTTGAGTAAAATGCCACTGAGCTATCAAACTCCAATTGCATATGGTGGCATTCTGTTTACGACGAAAACCCTTTCAGTTTCCTCTCCGTCTCCTAGGGCATGGCCAGTGTCTGCTGGGATCACTCTCCATGGGGCTGCAAAAGCCTTTGTTCAGGTTGGCTTAGGAAGGAATTCCAAACCATAGAGTATACTGTTTCATGAATAAGAAAGAAAGCATGTCACTTCATTTCTTTAAAAATGTTTTTCCTGTGGTAGTAACAAATGAAGGCAATTAAGATAGATACAGAAAAGTCAGTCAGAAAGTCTATATCTGACATTGTGTTCAGAGAGGGAAAACAGCTATAGGCTCTGTACTCGTATGCAAGAAGATACAAGTAAATCAATGTCAGGTCACCCAGCAATTCACTTAGTATCCTGATAAATGGCCTCAATGGGGAAGAGTCCCTATAGGAGTTTGGAAGATCCTAGCCCAGATTCTTCTTTTCACACACTTGGCAAATGGCTCCTGTCTGATCTTTCATTATTTAACAAGGAAAGGTTTCAAGTCTCTTGCTTAGAAATCACATTAGTTTGCTTTTCTCTTCAAGTTTTAGTGTGGACATTTTTATTGGATAATATAACACATACACATAAAATCACATGAAACAAATGCTTGACTTAATAAACAAAGCAAGTGTATCAGTCAGGGTTCTCTAGAGTCACAGAACTTATGGGTAGTCTCTATATAGTAAGAGAATTTGTTGATGACTTACAGTCTGTAGTCCAATGCCCAACAATGGTCAGCAGCAGCTGTGAATGGAAGTCCAAGGATCTAGCAGTTGTTCAGTCCCACAAGACAAGCAGGTGAAGGAGAGAGAGAGAGAGAGAGAGAGAGAGAGAGAGGGCATCTTCCTTCTTTCAATGTCCTTATGTAGGTCTCCAGCAGAAGGTGTGGCCCAGATTAAAGGTGTGTGCCACCACGCCTTTAATCCCAGATGACCTAGAACTCAGAGATCTCCCTTTCTTAAACTTTTGGAAGTCATACCCAGTATGCCTTAAGATCTCCAAGCCAAGATCCAGGTGAGAAACTTGTATCTCTCAGCCTCCAGATTCAGATCACAAGTGAACCTTCCAATTCTGGATTATAGTTCATTCCAGATGTAGTCCAGTTGACAACCAAGAATAGCCTCCACAGCAAGCAAGCAGCCATAGTGAAGACCAAGAAACCAAGGACCCTGGTCTACCTCCACTCCATGGTCTACTTTACCTTTGTGGCTAATGTTGTTTAGTCTGTTTTATAGATTCACATGTAGGCATTTACACGTCAATTGTCTTGCTTGGGGGGGCTTTATGTGAATTGAACCATGTGTTGGGTGTGTGACATCTTTTGCCAATATTGTAAACCTAGGGTTACTTGGGCAGCTTTTCATAGGTGCAGTTCTTACACAATCAGCAGTACCCAGCATTTTATTGTAAAAATTATCAGACTTGATCTACTCAATTTGATGGACATCTGAGATTTCCTTTCAGACTATGATGCTGATATAAATTCTTATGACATAAGTATTTATTTCCTACTTCTGCTATGACACAATATCAGAAATTAAGTGGTTTCAAACAACACAAATTTATTACCTTACTGTTTTTTTTTTTTTTTTTTTAAAGATTTATTTTATTTATTATATGTAAGTACACTGTAGCTGTCCTCAGACACTCCAGAAGAGGGAGCCAGATCTCGTTACGGATGGTTGTGAGCCACCATGTGGTTGCTGGGATTTGAACCTATCACCTTTGGAAGAGCAGTCGGGTGCTCTTACCCGCTGAGCCATCTCACCAGCCCCCTACCTTACTGTTATGAAGGTCAGAAATCTCAAATGCATTTGTAGAGATGTGCACCCTTTGCAGGTCCCATTGCATTTCCTTCCTCAAACCCTTGACTTCTTCTTCCAGGTCTATTCTATCGTTTACCATAACAAATTCATTCGGTCACCCTTGGAAGGCTGTGCCCTGGTACACATGTGTACTCATTTGTATAGGACAGCTATATAAGTCAATCAAGCTCTTTCCAATGTGACAGACTGGGATGTTGTTTCTTATATAGTCCTACTATGTGTCTTGGGCTTGACTCTACAACTTGCTCTGTCAATACTTATATAGAAGCAACATGAAAAAAGGGAAAGATGTTTGCACAGTTGGCTTGCCCACTAACATTCCAACAACAATCTACAAGGAGTGTGAAATGTCCTGCAGAGCTATTGATATAAAAGGCTACAGCAGTTTGAAGGAAGGTATCCCTCTGGATACAGACAATGAAGGAGACAAAAAAAATGCTTTAATTTATAGATTCCATTCAATCTGTAAGGTCAATATGAGGAGAAAATATTTTTCCAATGTATGAATATGGTATGTATTGAAAGACCCACAGGAGAGGCGACGCCCCAAATCGCCTACGAGAAACGGTCATGATGCAAACTGCAAGAGGACTTTTATTCCAAGAGCACTCTGGGACCCACAGTGTACACCACGCAGGGTTGAAGGACCGTGGGCCCCGAGTAGCTGGGTAAGGGGGTGGGAAGGGCGTTGTTGGAAAATACAAAAAAATACCAGTTAAGAGTCACGAGGAAGTACAAAGTCACAAGAGTCACAAGGAATACCTGGTAATTGTGCGGGTTATTTCTCAAGACAGTTTCTATGAGCCCCCAGCAATAGCACATTCGCATAGTAAGTTCCAGCAATGGTTAGGGTGGGTCAGGGCGACTTTCTTTGAACAAACACTCCCTGAACCCAGGAAGCAGGTGGGTGGAGGAATGTTGCCATCTGTTTTATGATTAGTGTATTTTGAGGCATTGGGTCACAAAGGTCACATTCTCAAGCCTGGACCTACGGCCTAGTTTTTCAGTATCTCCAGTTTCCTTTTTAATGTAGCATGTTGTGGTCTCCTCATCAGGGTATAATACTCACATTTGGTGTATTTATTCTTAGGTACCAGTCTTAGTTAGGATTTCTATTCCTGTAATAAAAGACCCTGAGTGAAATAAATATGAGGAGGAAAGTGTCTATTTCACCTTACACTCACTGGTAACAGTACATCTCTGAGGAAAGTCCAGGGCTGGAAGCTGGACATAGAGAAAGGTATAGCTGCTAGTGGCCAAGGGTTTCTGGGTTCCTGAAAGAAAAGCTGGGGGATGGATGGGAAGGATAGTGAGAGAAATAACGAGCCAAGACAAAGTTCTCTGATCAAGGCTCAACTTTAATTCTTGAGTCTGATTTTTAAAGGGGTGAAACCCATCCCCCACTTTGCCAGGATCTTGTCCCTTCTTCGATCTCATCCAGAAAGCAAGCTCAGCAGCTCAGCAGGTAATGGCTTCTTGCAGGAAGCTGCAGATGTGGTAGGACAATAGACTTCACCTAGGTCAGAAGACTCCACCCTAGGTGGGCTAGCTGACTATGGCAGACAAGGTCTGATTCAGCCTGCTCAAGGCTGGGGGAAGGGCACAGTTCCTCCCTTTTTATTTATTAAAACTTAGCTGGACTGGGGCATAAGATTTACTTATGCTCCATGGTCCTGCCTGGGAATTATGGTGGCTGGTGGCTATACCTACCTTAGGAATAAGCCTAGACTTTCTCCTACCCATCCCAGAGGATAGACACAGCTTGTTCGTGTTTATTTGCACAAACACGGCCTTTTAGTGTTTATTATGAACAAACATGACCTCTTGGCACATGCCTCTGTCTTAGGTTGATAAGAGTCGTAGAATAATCAGTTGACCATCTAAGACTGCTGGCACTCATAGCACACCTTTTTCTCATTCAGACCAAAGCCACAATATGCACTCAATGAATTCCTTCATAGTGATGAATAGCTGCTCTGCTCTCTCCTACGCTGCTCTCTAAAGCTGGTGCTACTCTCCTCATCTGCTGCTCTCTGGCCTAACGCTGCTGGCGCTCTCCTACGCTGGTGCTCTCTAACACTGGTCCGGTCTCCTCATCTGGTCTCTCTCTGCTACGCTGGTCTCTGGTCTCTGGCCTACCTCATCTGGGGCTGCCCTCAATTTATACTTCCATTCACTCATGCCACCTCACACCACCCAATCATAAACGCGCACGTCCTAGGCAGCATGCAGGATTGGCCAATAGAATGGTATCGCAAGATGTTGCGTTAATCTCTCCAACGAATTACACGCGTTGCTTTTATTGCCCATGACTGAGACTGAGGTAAAAAAAAAGCGAGGTCACGGGGCTTAGCATAGAGCCAGGCACCATCTTTGGCCCATGCGGCTGTGCCCACTCCCCACAGCAACAATCAGACTCAAGGTCTGGTCTCCTAGTGTGGGGGAGGCGGTTTTGAGAATCAACAGAAAAACTGTTTCTTCTCAGGAAATAGTGGAGGCTATGCTCCAAATTAACTCAGCTGGCTGATAAGATTTTTAACCGGCTTCGTAATTGGAATCATACTTACTAGAAGACTCAGGATTTGTGTCCACTTGAAATACCAGTCTTTCAGGCAGCCATCAGGCTCTGTCTTCTTTTTGTGAAAAAACACAAACAGAACCTCTCTCCCATATTAAAATGGGACCTAGACCATTCCAGGTATTAGTTTAGGGGGACTCGCCACTTAACCATGGCATATGAGCTGGAAGTGACTGGATGCCAGTGGTGATCCACTGCAGACTGACCTTTAGCATCAGTTGCAAAAAAATTAAAGCAATTTTAAAAAAAGGCAAGATGTGCTTTTGGTGACCTTGAAGATATAATTCCCCCTTTTTTGTTTTTAAGAAGATACTGTTTTAAAGTTCCACAATACCTTGTCCTTGAGAATTATAAGGAATCCCAGTAATGTGGGTAAGATTAAATTGTTGATGAAACATCTCAAATGCTTGACTGTAGTAGCCAGTTCCATAAACTGTTTTAATCTGATTTGTAAAATAATGCAGGCAATGACCGATTACATTGGCTGAGCAAGCCAAGGGAAGCAAGCCAGTAAAGAACATCCCTCCATGGCTTCTGCATCAGCTCCTGCTTGAGTTCCAGTCCTGACTTCCTTTGATGAACAGCAGTATGGAAATGTAAGCCGAATAAACCCTTTCCTCCCCAATTTGCTTCTTGGTCATGATGTTTGTGCAGGAATAGAAACCCTGACTAAGACAAGGTAGAAATTGAGGCCACTGAGAACAAGTCTTTACAATTTGACATGCACATTCTCTCAAAATACCAAATTATTATCTCAAGCCATTACTATTTGATGATATAAAGAATAAGATTATATGGCCAAGTGTTCTTGTGTAAGGCCTATAATCTGCCTGGGATACAAGTCTGCTGTGACTCCAGGGTAGTTCTTAAATGTCCAAGGACAGTTCTTTAAAGGAACAGTTCTTTCTCTTTGTATATGCATAAACCATTGCTAAATTTGAGAATTCGCAGTATCTAAAAACAGGACAACTTCAAGCAATTGTAAGCTCTGATATATATATATATATATATATATATATATATATATATATATATATATATATATACTATCAGTATACAGATTAAAAGCTTGATTTTAACACTTTAAAAACAGTGACTATGAAAGACCAACAATGTGAGGACTCATCCACATTCTGACTCAGGAGAGGCAACACCCCAAATCACTCACAAGAAACGGTCTTGATGCAAACACCAAGAGGATTTTTATTTCAAGAGCGCTCTCGGTCCCACAGTCATATAGAGGACCATGGCGCCCCAAGTAGCTGGGTAAGGGGGGTATTCAAAGGAAGAAACCACAACTCTAGGGGGTGGGGAGGGCATTGTTGGAAAATACAAAAATTACCAGTTAAGAGTCACGAGGAAGTACAAAGTCACAAGAGTCACAAGGAATACCTGGTAATTGTGCGGGTTATTTCTCAAGACAGTTTCTTTTCTTTTCTTTTTTTTTTTTGTTTTTTGTTGTTGTTGTTTTTTTTTCTAGATAGAGTTTCTCTGTATAGCCCTGGCTGTCCTGGAACTCATTTTGTAGACCAGGCTGGCCTCAAACTCAGAAATCCTCCTGCCTCTGCCTCCCAAGTGCTGGGATTAAAGGCGTGTGCTACCACGCCCGGCTCAAGACAGTTTCTATGAGGCCCTAACAATAGCGCATTTGCATATCGGGTTCCAGGAGCCCTCAGGGTGGGTCAGGGTGACTTTCTTTGAAAGAACACTCCCTGAACCCAGGAAGCAGGTGGGTGGAGGAATGTCACTATCTGTTTTATTATTAGCATACCTTGGAGTATTGAGTCACAAAGGTCACATTCTCAAGCCTGGGCCTAAAGGCCTAGTTTTTATGTTTCACTTTTTTCATTCCCTACTTCTACTTGTTAGTAGTTCTAATCTTAGAACTAGACACTATCTTCTCCCTACCGCACTTGATCCTTTAGGGCATGGTACTATTGTCTCAAAACTAAAAGCTGCACTGTACTAAGTCTTGCTCTCTAACACACATGGACCTATAATTAAAAGCAGAAGCAAAATCAAAAGGGGTCCCATTAGTGTAGAAAGTAGGGTGGTTAAGTGTACAAGATAAGTGCCTTTCCACTGAGTCTCAAGGTTTTCTGCGCAATGGTGTCAAATGTAGACTGAATCTCTAACTTGGAAGTGATGTGGGGCTTGTAGATCTCCTTCTCTTGAGTAGGCCTTCTGTAGCTGCTTCCACACTCCTTGTCTCACCCACTTGAGTGCCTTGAGCCTAGACAGCAAAGGCTGGGAAAGCAGCATGTCAGCACTATGTACAGAGGCTATTTTTACCAGTGGAGGGGGCCTCCCCATAGAGTACTTTATAGTACTTTATATTCTTCCAAGGTAGTATAGTCCAAACTATCCAGGGATGTTCTTAACCCTAAAGAACACAAAGGGTAGGAGAGCTATCCAACATTAACGCCAGTCTCCGCTGTCAATTTGGTAAGGGTCTCTTTAAACTTTCTCTGCCTCTTTCACTAGATCACATAACTCAGCCTCCTGTAACCCTTCAAATTTCTGAAGTTTCTTTCTGATATCCGGTGTCGACTGCCTTATGAAGGCCAGGGCCACTGAGGCCTTCTAGGCTTCCGAGGTAGGATCAAAGAGAGTGAACCGCCTGAAGAGGGAGGTTCGGTCAACCCCTGCATTACCTCTCTTACCTTAGCGGAATTAGTGGGCCCTCTTGAGGCACTTTGGAGACCAGAGCCTGGCGATAAGATTTTTAAGCTCTCCCTACTTTTAGCCATGTTGTAGTCCCAACTGTGGTGAGTCAAAGGGAATCCCATGTCAATCTCATTTTGTAGCTGTGAAGGCTGCCTGTCGGCTTCCGGGATATTTTTTTATAGCCTCTAACAGAATTCTCTCTCGATCCTCAGTTGTGAAGAGCATATGCAGCAGCTGCTGACAATCAGCTGGAGACTCTGATTTGGGAGAAGCCTTCACTTTTGATTTCTCTTGTAACACCAGAGCACAATCACCATTTTGGGAAGCAAAACTCAATTTTAACAGTGTAAACAACCTATTCTCTTAAAAATCAACACCAAAAACATTACTTGCTACAAAGTTTGGCTGCCTGTTCCTGCACACAAACACAAGAAGGTGCAGTCCCCAATACCTCAAAGAGATACTGCCCTAAATCATATCTTTTATAAGTCTGGTTTCTAGGATAAGAATTACATAGAATATTACCCAATTCAGGCGTATCTTTAGAGACCTGTTACCATGGGTTGGCTCGTGCGACATGTTGTAGTTTTAAATTACTCTAACCCAGAGTTACTAGTTTTAAGCCAACTTTTTGTTGCCAATGTTACAAATTTTTAATCATAACCAATAACTTATGAGCCAATAATCTATATCCAAGACATATAAAACATATTTATACCTTTAAAACTATTCAGAATCAAAAATGAAATGGCTGCATACATTTGCTTATTTAAACCAAACAAAAATCTTAATTTTTCTTAGCTGCAATTTCAAGAGAGGAGCCCCTTGTTACCTGATGAATCCAATGATCACAAGCACAGAGATTATTCTAGGAGAAAGAGCCATCAGTTCACTTACCATAGAACTTGAGAAGCTGCTAAAGAGCAGCGTTTACAATTAGCTCCTAGCAGGGCTTCTCCAGCCACACTAGACCCCTAACTACCACCTTTCGGGTGCCACCTCCACAGGGGCCAGACCCCAGCAGCTCCTGCCCCACGGGGCCACACCAGACAACCTCTAACTACAGGTGCAGGGCTCCAAACACCAATTTATACTGTTTATATATTTTTTCTTCTTTTTTCTTCTTTCACCAAATTATCCCCTGATAGTTGGAGAGTACTGCTTTTCTCAAAACCCATTCTTTCATGTCTCAGGTGTAAACTATCTCTAGTGAGGGTACAAAGCACCTATGAGAATTACCTTCGCTTCTCTAGATTTTCACATAGCTCTAAACACATACAACAAAAACACACAAAACAGAAACCAACAGATCCAGACACACATGACCCTTTCTCGTCCTCCACAAGCAGGCAAAACAATTAGACAATCTCCATAGGGGAACAACAGAACTGAACAACAGAACTCGGTCCCTCTGTCTGATCTCTGGAGACTACCAGGCATCCCTGGCTTTCCCCACTTCACAGGGCGTCCCCCAGGGCCGCAGCCTGTGGTCCTCCTAGCATGTCTGCCGACCATAGTCCTCCAGTCCTTATGGCCTGAAAGGACTGCTGCAAATACAAAGTGCACGCATTTCAGAAAACCCCATCATCTACAAACATCATCATCCACTTCCACCTAGACAACCAAAACCAGAGAAACCAAACTCAAGCAGATCCAAACTCAGGCTGATTAGAATAAACTCAGATGGATCAGAATCCAAAACTCAGGCTGATCAGTATCTAAACTCAGGCAGATCCAAACTCAGACTGTGTTCTGCTTCAGAAACAAA
Source organism: Mus minutoides (assembly GCA_902729485.2). Lineage (NCBI taxonomy): Eukaryota > Metazoa > Chordata > Mammalia > Rodentia > Muridae > Mus > Mus minutoides. The sequence goes on along the minus strand of LR749487.1, from coordinate 3,733,772 downwards.
GGACGAGATACAGACAAACAAACCAACACAACAAGCGTGCACGTTTGGTTCAGAAAACAGACACTCAGAACAGAGACACCGGCCTGCACGCACACAATTCAGAGGGGATCCCCATACCTCCAACTCAGTTCTCAGGTGTGAGGGGTGGTCTCGGTTCCTGGCCAAGGCACCAAATGAAAGATCCACAACGTGAGGACTCCTCCACGTTCTGACTCAGGAGAGGCGACACCCCAAATCACTCACGAGAAACTGTCTTTATGCAAACAGCAAGAGGATTTTTATTTCAAGAGCTCTCGAGCCCACAGTCATATAGAGGACCATGGCGCCCCGAGTAGCTGGGTAAGAGGGCATTTAAAGGAAGAAACCACAACTCAAAGGGGTGGGGAGGGTGTTTTTTGGAAAACAACAAAAATACCAGTTAAGAGTCATGAGGAAAATACCAGTGAAGAATCACAAGGGGGAGCTAAAAATCACAAGGGGAAACTCCCTGCTTCTCAAGATTGTTCTTTTTAATCTAACTTTTGTGGTCAGTCAGGTCCTGGAACAAGGTCACTGAACCGGCTTGTGTAATTATCTGTTCTGTGGTCAGTCAGTTCTCAGAACAGGCAGTTTCATGGCCCAACTATTTTTCTTTCTTGGCTCTAACTTGGTCTAGGGGGTCAAACTTAAATTTTTTACCTTACACATAAATTTACAGGAAATACAGAAGCATGCATAGAAGCAAATTTTAACAACTTGTCTTTTGGATAATGATCATCAATTTTGCCTAAAAAGTTTGTTATGCAATATGCCAAATATCAGTATTCTTTAATAACCAATTTAATTGCTGTTTGAAACAAAGAATAGACGTCTCCTCAGGTTTTTAAGACATTCTTTCCAAAATACCTTCATGATTCTATCCTACAATTTTTATTAACACCACAACAGCTTGATTATAGGATGTTAAAACTTTACTTGGAGATGAAGAAAGATGAATCCACATTAATGTTCCCTTTACCAAAGAATTGCTGTGGGCACATTGAGTAGCAATAACTAAAATAAGCAGCTAACATTTGATTACAGAGTTTTCTCCCACTTTCTGCAAAGCTATTTGTCCCTCACCAGTTGATTTGCATCCCCCTTGATAACATCCAACAAAGACTTAAGTCCTCCTGTGGTGAGCTTAAGGTGAGGTCTTAGCTAATTAACATCTCCTGGAAGCTTTTGAAAATAATTTGAAGTAAGCAAATTATCTTTTCTTTTTTTGAATTTTCTGTACCACAATTTTTCTTGGATATAAGTGAGGCCCCAAATATTGAAAAAGATATTGCCTCTGAATCTTTTCTGGAGCAACAACTACTTCTCAAAACTTTAAAGCTCATTGCATAAGAACAAAGGTAGTAAAATTCCCCTCCAGAAGGATTTGTTAATAAAATACTGTACATATGATAAACAATATACACTGAAAGATTCAAAGTCCTAGCTTCTTGTATCAAAGCAGAGACTTTTTTTTTTTTTTACATAATGTAAGGTCATTCCTAGAAGCAAAACTTTCCAGTGATTACAAACTCACTAGAAAACTCTTTACAACTATCAGGATGCGAAGGAAAAACCAACCTTCCAAATCCATAATAATTCTACATGGCATAGGCAGGCCAGATTATAAAGCCTCTACAAGTTCCACAGCCTCATTGACCTCTCAGAAATCTTAAGTTTAAACTTTATTTTGAACAACACCTGGATAGATCTGTAATAATGCTGTTTTGGCTTAAAAATAATCCCCTGGAGGCGAGGCCCCCAAAACTTCCTAAAGCAGGGTTTGCAAAACAAAAGAAATGCCACACATGCCCTAGGAGAGCTCCGAAATCCAATTTCCTTCTCTCTTAATCTCTCTCCCTCACATATCATTTTTATATCTAGCATATCTCTTTTTGTTGTTGTTGTTGCTTGTTTACTCTTTTTGTTTGTTTGTTTGTTTGTTTGTTTGTTTCTGAGACAGGGTTTCTCTGTATATCTGTATAACCCTGGCTGTCCTGAAACTCACTTTGTAGACCAGGCTGGCCTCGAACTCAGAAATTCGCCTGCCTCTGCCTCCCAAGTGCTGGGATTAAAGGCGTGCACCAACACAGCCTGGCTTGTTTACTTTTTAAAATTTATTTTATTTTAAGCCCTACTCCTCTCACCTGATGCAGTTCTTGATGGCAGACAAATGCCTATTTAGAATTTTCTAGTCCCATTTTCCACTGTCAACCCCTAGCTGATATCAGCGTTGGGCCGACAGTGACTCAGTCTAGCCTGTATCCTTTTTGTACCCTTGCAATCAACAGCCTTCAAAAGATGAAATTTATAGCGTTAACCTTAATGCTGTATGTTGCTTACCACTATGCGGGATACCATCTTCTTCTGTTTTCTGTGGAGCTCCACCAAGACAGTATCCATCAGTCGATCTTTCTGTATTCAGGTCCCTCGTTCTGGTGCCACCTAGCTGCCAGTGACCACAGGTTACTGGGATCCTGAAAATTAAGTTGGGGATGGGAAGGATGACAAGGGAAATAACAAGCCAAGACAAAGTTCTCTGATCAAGGCTCACTTTAATTCTTGAGTCTGAATTTTTAAAGAGGGGAACCCATCTCCCACTTTGCCAGTATCTCATCCCTTTGTCAGGATGCGAGCTCAGCTGCTCAGCAGGTAGTAGTGGCTTCTTGTAGGAAGCTGCAGATGTGGCAGGACAATAGACTTCACCTAGGTTGGAAGACTCCACCCGAGGTGGGCTAGCCAACTGTGGCAAACAAGGTCTGACACAGCCCAATCAAGGCTAGGGTGGGGAGAGCACAGAAAGGGCCATTAGGGAGTGCTGCTTACAAGACTGATCTTCCTGGCTGGCTCATTCTGGTTTCTTATACCCTCAGGACACCTACCCAGGGGTAGAACCACCCGTAGTTACCTGGGTCCTTCCTCACCAATCAGCAATCAAGAAAATGACCTTGCAGATTTATCTACAGGCCAATCCTGTAGATGGCAGAATGTTTTCAATTAAAAGTCCCACTTTCCAGATGACTTTGCCAGTGCCCAGTTGACATAAATCTAGTCAGCAAAGTACTGGGGGGTTGGGAGAGGAGGCGGTGTCAAATACTATTAGGCATTTTTGCAGATTTTCTAGCTGTTTGGGGGTGATATTAAAATATAATTTTTGAAATCTCCACTCCATTTATTTGACTCATTTCTGCACTTTATTTTCCTCTTGTTCTATTTGTATGCCCAACATATTCTCAACACATCTAACTATGTTGGATATACTGCTAAACTTTTTTTTTAACTTGGCATATAAATTGTGTAGACATATGGGGTGCCATGTAGTTTTTTTAATACACATTTCATCATATAATGTTCACACCAGAGTAAGTGTGTATAAACACCTATAGCTCCTTAAATATTTATTCTTTGTGGTGAGAATATTCAAATTTTTTCTTGCATCTTCTCTGGAACATACATACAGTGCTTTGCTCTCTAAGTCTGCAGGCTTGAGCTGCTGGTTTCATGTTCTAACTTTGATGGTTGTCTTTGCTGTTGCTTTGGCTCTTTGCTTGCTCTTACTTAGAGACAGTCTTAGTTTGCAGCCCCAGCAGGCCTCAAACTCTCAGAGGCTCTACTGCCTTCACCTTCTGAGCTCTCTGGATTACACAGGTGAGCCACCGTGCCTAGCTTTCATATTGATTTTATTAGCAAGTTTGCCAACCCATTATAGTTTATATAGAAAATCTTTTGAAATTTTATTCTTTGCACATTTCTATTTCTTCTGAACAGTAGCTTGTTGCTTTCTATCATTTGTTTTTATGCAGTAGCTATCTCTGGTGTGTTCAACAAATCTCCATGGGTCTCCAGTTGACAACAGAGCCCACTTTCTTGCTTTAGTCACAGAAGGTTTGGCCTCGTAATTTGCGGTACCCAGTGGCACACATTGTGAGAGGCTGGAATACGTTTGAGCAATCTGGCTTGTTATTGTGCTCCTGAGTCATTATAAGTATATGCCTCAAGTTAGTTCCAAAAGAGTTGAAACCAAAACTGTTCAAACACCGGTGGCACTGGCATAAGGCAAGAGGAATCCTGACAACATTCTAGCTGACTGGGCAGCCTATGGGGATGAGGAAATGCTTTCGCTGACACTACGTAGCTATGTTTTGTAGCTGAGTGCTAGACAACACTATCGGACATTAGCTGACCTACACGGTTTGTGATAAAGGCAATTCTCTTGACTTGGTCCCTGTTAATCTTACTCATGTATTTTATAAAATGAAGATAATCACTATTTACATATTTGCTTTAATGGTTAAAAAACATATTTTATTTTGTGCCCTGTGTGCATGTGAGTATAATAACACCACAGCTTGCATGCGGACATTGGAAGACAACTTGCCAGAATCAGGTTTCTCCCATCATGTGGGTCCGGGTATCAAACATAATCCTCAGGCTTAGTGATACTCACCTTTACCCTCTGATCCATATAACTGGCCCTTAATTTTTAGAAGATATTTATGTGTGTACGTGTGTCTTTCTGCATGCTTGCCTGTGCACCATGTGTGTATAGTGCCACTAGAGGCCACAGGGGGTGTTGAGTTCTGTGGAACCGGAATGGCTGTGCTGGGAATCAGACCTGGGTCCTCTGAACGAACAGTCATTGCTCTCACTCACTGAGCCATTGCTCCAGCACTCCTTAATGTTGTTTGTTTTTTTAACACAAAAGAATGTTGGGCTCTTTTCAGATGCATTTGCTGTATCTAAGACCATCATACAAAATTTCAAATACTAATAAGAAAAATTACATTGTTTTTATTCTGGGCATAAACTAAACTGAGCCATTATCACATATTAAAAATCACCTGTCTGTGTACCGTTATACTTGAAATATTTACTATATTTTCAAATTTGGTTTGCAAGCATTTAATTTAGGATTATTGTATCTAACACATTTTCATAAAATGTATTCTTTTCATACTGTTGAGGCAACAAAATTAAAGCAACCTCACAGATTGCAGACTCTACATTACTTGTAGCACTACTGTTGTTTAATACTATTTTAAAGTATTATTTAACTCTCCATCAAGTAGAGTTTTCAATAGAAAGTTTATTTCATTGGTAAAGCTTAATGGTTCTAGGACTATCATTTTCCCTTTTTGTATTTTTAATAAGTCAGTTTTAAAGAAAATTTTGTAGTTCACCTAAGTTTCAAATTTTGACAGAATTATTCTTCATATATTTTCACTTCACTATTTGTAGGATCTGTAGTAATGCCCCATATTTCATTCTTGACATTATTTTCTCCCCTTTATTCTTGATTAGTCTCACCAGTTTATCAGCATTTGGGCTTAAAAAGCAAACTTTTAAACATCCGTTGGTCTTGAAGCCCAAGCACAAACAATAGCTAGCAGCCTAGGACTCTGCTTGCTATAGGACACACACACACACTCATACCAGGCAATCCTTTATGATCCTCACCTGCATCAAGCTGTGCACACTCCATTCCAAACAGTGCAGTAAGTTCACCCTTCTCTTAACCACCACTTAGATTCTTTTCAATTGCATTACAGTTATATACAGGCATTGGCGGCCAGGGGGCAGGTCTTGGCTTAAACTGGTTTTGTGTGCATATGCAATAGGGCAAACTGTGCCCTCTAAATCAGCTTTTAGGGAGACCCACCCCCTACTGCCATTACACCTATGCACAATTGGACACATGTTTGTTTGAGGGAGAACTTGCAGTTTGGAACTGTTTGGGGGATTGGGATTAGAAGTGTCCTTGGTAGAGGTGTGGCTTTGTTGGAGGGGGTGTGTCACAAAGGATTTTGAGGTTTCAAAGTCCTCAACATTCCCAGTTGGCTCTCTTTGCCTTGTGCTTGTGTGTCAGATATAAGCTCTCAGCTACGGCTCTACTGCCAGGCCTGCATGTTTGCTGCCACATGCTCTGCCATGATGATGGACTAACTCTGAAAATGTAAACAAGCCCCCAATCAAACACCTTCTTTTATAAGTTGCTTTGGTCATGGTGTCTCTTCACAGCAATAGAACAGTAACTAATAAAATACGCTTAACATTAGATGCATTAAGGAAGGAGTATGCGCACTGAACAAAGTCTTCTGTAATCTAAGTCTGTCAAGCAAGAGAAGCACCCAAACTATAGCACCTGGAAACCTGGCCTTTTAAAATCTTAGAGCCTATAAAAAAGCAGTCCTGGACAAAAACCTGGAGGCCCCAGGATTGTTCTGAAGAAAGTTATCTTGCAATTTTTAAAATCTCTGTGCACCTTTACCTGACTGTTAAGATGCCAAGAACCTGGAAACACTTGGACCAGACCCCCAACTACTGATATCAATCCTACAGTATGTCTATGTCATCCTATAGTATATCTATAATCCATCTGCTTTCCACACCCTCATCTTTAACTGTCTGTTTTCACTTATTCTGCTCTTCTCTATAAAAACATGTGAGGGGGCTGCACTGTCTTCAGTCTTCATCCTATCTTCTGCTAGAAGCGTTTATAGTTACAGTAACATTAATGAGTGCTACAGTAGCTTTATCTAGACTGCTCTATGAAGAGTTTATTATTTCAAAATAAAATACATTTACAGAAGCACATACTGGAATGCCATGCAACTGTAAAAACTGAGTATTAGTATATAAATAGAACCAGGAAACATTGTAAAGAAAAATGTGCAGTATGAATCACTTCTACCTTTGGTGAAAACGGGGTGGAATGAGATGAGTTTGGGTGAAATGGTGGCTTCTTTGAGTCTCAGAGCCACTTACTCTGAGCCAATATCATCTTATATAATTACAAGGTGAGTTAAGAGTCACAAGTCTATGTGTTACAACTTACCTGTAAGTTAAGCAAGCATTGTTTCCTGAACTCAAACGACTTACATAGGGTGGGGGGGCAGCTCAAGCATCCACAGAAAAGGCTTACAACAGTTTCAGCTGTGATTTTATTCTCACTTAAAATCACAAACGAAAGGACGTCACATCTCACACTATTGCTTTTACATGAAATTCAAATGCTTGATGCAAAATAGACAAAAATTTAAGTTACCAACTGGTGCTTTCCCTCCAGGGAACACTACAGCTTGAATATTTGTCAGTACTTTAACAAAACCTAGAACTACCCTACCAACATCAACGTGGTTGTTGGGTCCTACCTCCACTACATTTAATACTTTTATCTCATCAAAAATTTGAGACAGAAAACAAAAATACACATCATGATTTTTCTCAGAGCGTGAAAGAGTCATCATCATTTAAAAGCCATTTGTGTGGAGAGGCCAGTCAGTACCCATGAACATGGCGACAAAGCCTCCCCAGACGCACCATCCTTTGTGATTAGAGTAGAGCACCTGTGCTGGGGATGCAGCTGCTGGTCCCCAGTTATGAGCACAAGAATAAACTATCACCCTCCTAGGCAAAGCTCCATCTTCTATGCTGTTGTTCCCCTCTGCTGCAGAAATGAAGAGCTGCTTTTCACACCCAAGAAATTGTTTTTCTTTGAGCAAAACTTTTAATCAAAATCCCTTTTGCTGAATATTCTCAAGGGACAGAATGATATGAATGATGGCTAACACTGAGGGAAGAATAAATGCTGCATACATTTTCATAAAAAATAACACAAATCTAAGTAGCTATAAAATAGAAAGGAAGAAAAAACAGGGTAGAAATTTTTAAGAAAAACAGTCTGAGTTTTGAACTATAAATGGTGCCAGTTCATTTTTATACCAAGCTGTACTGTTACATTTATTTACAAAGAGCCTGGTCTAGGTTCCATGATACCCAAGTGTCTCCCATGTTTAAAAGATTGTCTTTCAGAGCATCTCAACTGTTAAATGTTGTGGTTCTATTCTTATGCTGCTCTTGTCACTGGTGAAATATCATTGTCACATGTACAAGAATCCATCTCCACACCGATTCTACTCAATTTAATCTAAAATAACATAACTTTCTTGTACTTCAATGCCATTACTAACGATTGCTACATTGTAATTTTACTAGTCCTAGACACAGGTGAGCATCTAAACATGCGTTTTAAAACTGCATGAAGTTCTGATGTCTGCTGCAAGTAAAGGAAACATTGTGGTGTACAACTAGTGACAGTCAAGCTCTCAGAATATCAGAACTTTGAAGCTGGAATTGGCTAACAGATCAGTTCACTATATAATTATCTGAAATGGCTAATGATAATTTTAACAAACAAAAAAAAAATCAAACAAACAATATCTGTAATGTACAAACAAAGGAGGATTTAAGGACTGTGACATTAACCAAACCACAACAATATGTTCTTAACATCATTAGAGATTTTTTTCTGCCAGGAAATAATTACTTATTATTATTATTACTTCCTCTTTCATACTTCAAGTATGGTTTTTATTACATATGCTGATAAAGAGTTAAATCAGTTCAAGATCTAGGCAGCTCAAAGATTAAAATACATGCATAAGTACTTTAGCACAAAAGTTAAAGACTAACACAGCTGCTTTCCATGGGAGACGTCACACTCTAATACAGTGAACAATAAAGGTGCCCATGGGCTCCTTGTTAGGGTTTTGCTACACAATACATCATAAAACCTGGATGACAAAAGGTTTCTCAAAAATGAAATTACTGTATTACCAGGGTCAACAAGTCCCCTATAAGAAATCAATTATTAAATTCCTATAATACTGAAAAGCTAAATCCTTTCTAGTATTATAAAACAAACCTACTTTAAAAAAAGTTTTATCTTCCTTAAGGAAAAGCAATTTGAACCCATGCTCTGCAACACAGCGCTATACAACACTCCAGCTGTGGCTCTCCTATGGGACATCCGTACTGTGCTCTCTCATGCTTGCTTTCTCCCCCCAACCCCCACAAGTGTGAAGACAGGCTTGTCAGAAGACATTGACAAATTGTGAGAAAGCAGCAAACTTTCCTCTATCACATAAGCTAGTCTTTAAATACCTGATATTAAAAGATGTGCAAAACATCACCATGTTTTAGGTTAACCTATCATGTTGTAGACTGGTTTCCACAGGACGTAGGCAGTGCTTCTAAGTCCAATCATCTTTCTTATCTTTAGGCTCTTTTTGTTTTGCTCTGAGAACAAAATCTCTAAAGCATGCCAAGAGGAAACCACCCCATTAGAATCCCCTCACAGAATCCTCGACAGTACTTGCTGCCCTCCTGAGACTTTGGAGAATAAAGCTATACAAAAATGCACAGTCATGATCCAGGCTATGGTAGCACCTCCCAGCCTGCTAACCCAGGTCCCCTACATTACCCAGAAACACCAGAGTCAAATCAAGGGCAAGCAAAAGTGAACAGCATGTCAAACACACCAATGATAGGGAACAGATGTCTAAAAAGCTCTAAGTTTTCTTCTTGTGTAAGTTTCAAAGACAGTTCTATAGAAAAAGAAACTATGTTTCAAATGCAGTCTGGATTTTCTCAGCAGAGGCACCTCTCTAAACACACAGGCAGGGGTTCTCCCAGGGAGTTCTGAGGAAGGTTCCTTCTACAGCTGATAAAAAACAAATACTGACCTGGAGTAAATGCCTAGAATCCTTAGAATAAGACCTCCAACACGGGCTACGTATAAATTAGAAGCTAGTTATTAGTACTGCCACATCTCGTTTCTTTAGTCAGTCACCAGAAAAATCAAAAGGAAGCCATGATTGTCCACCCTCCCTGACAGAGCCATGCTCCCTCTGCTCCAAGGACAGGACATCTTAACAAGAGCTAGAGACACAAAGAAAGCCTCAGTGCTGATTTGCCTAGAAATAAAAAGACAAAGGGCATTCAAAAGCCACTTCCAGAGCCAACAATGACCCTGCAGTTTTCAAAGACACTAGCTTGGGAGCACCACACACACACAAAAATGAGAACAGACTCGTGCACATTTTGATCAATTGGCTAACCACAAATATACCTGATTGATACTTTTAAACTAACAGGCTAAGACCCAAGTTCCAAACTGTAGTTCATGTGACTCCGGAAGGGCTCTTTGGAAGGGTAAGGGACCTTTGGAGAACAGTGTATAAACAACTGTAAACATACACTGATTGTCCGCTAGCTTTCTTAAATAGAGTTTCTGAAGTATTTTTTTGTAGGAAATTATATGAGTGTAGTTAATCAGATAATTTCTATAATAACATATAAATTCTGTTGTGTGTGCAAAATGTGGTAGAAAGTGAAGATACACGGATGGTTCATGTTTTCAAAGTGAGCACAGCATTGCAATCCATCAAGAGTCCTTTGATCCTCTCGTGAAACTTCTCTCTGTACAAGTTGAAGTACATAATGCTTTCTGGCTCTTCCTCAAGCCAAAACTTATCAAATTCATAGACAAGGTAGCCTGCAAGTAAAAAACACACAAACACATGTCCACAGGAGTAAAATCATCTATTTAGACCATCTTCAGAAAGTATACATGCATCTTGAGTCAGGGAGACAGCGTGGTGAATAAGGCTGCTTGTCACACCAGCCAGACAACCTGAATTCAAATATAGAAAGTAATGTTTAAAGTGCACTTAGAGATCATCTTCCATTACTCTCCTGGATAGCAAAGATCTTAAACAATAAAATAAGCATAAACTCTGTATTCAGAGGCATTAGGTTAAAAGCTCTATATTCTGCCTAGCTGAGAGTTAGAATTGCTCTTGGTCAGGTCTGGTTCTGACCCCAATACTCACAATAAAACTGGTGGAAGTGCTCCATCGTTGGTACCCCAGGGACAAAGTTGTAGAGGTGAAGCTTCAGGGCCTCACTCTTCAGTAAGCTATAAGCCATCTCTGTAAGGTTGATTCCAACTATTGCATAAGAATACCTACGTCAGAAACATTGCCAGTTACACATCTAGCTGACAGCTCGTAACAGAAGCTTGTGGCATATAAGAGCTTATTAGTCCCCCCCAAACTGTCTCTACTGCACTCCTGACACACGGCCCACTTTGCAGTAACCTCTCTGAACTCAGACAGTGAGAAAGATCAAAGTGCTTGTTTTTTTGTTTTGTTTTGTTTGTTTTTTGTTTTTGTTTTTTTGTTTGTTTTTGAGGCAGGGTTTCTCTGTATAGCCCAGGCTGTCCTGGAACTCACTCAGTAGACCAGGCTGGCCTTGAACTCACAAATCTGCCTGCCTCTGCCTCCCAAGTGCTGGGATTAAAGCCATATACCACCACTGTCCGGCAAAGTGCTTGTTTTTTGAAGGCTGTTATTTTCTGAATAGAAGCTGAGAAGTAAAAATAAAACTTCTGACTGTGCAACATTTAAAAACAATGAGGGTCACCTATATACACCACGCTTTATTGTTCTAGTTATTATATACAAAGCAATATAAAACTAATAACAAGGGCTCAATTTGCATTTCCTTTACTATTTTCAAAGCTAACTCAGATTTTCCTAAGTTTCTCCTTCTAATTTAAAATACTTCTTGAAAAAAATATGAGCCCTTATCCTTGTTTTATAAACTATATCATGTGATAAAATTTATTTTGGAATACATAGAACACGTATGATCAATTTTCTTTAAAATAGTTTATATTATTCTTTCTGCAGTTTAGGATACATTTTGAAATATTCAGTCATTTTCACGTCAAGAGTGTAGTTTTTTACATGTTTTCCCAGCTTACCCTAACTTGGGGTGATTGGAGCGGGAGAGAATCTGATGCGCTTCGCTGGTGTAGTTTTCACTGAAATACCTAAACAAGTCAAGGGAAACAATGAAGTGAGATAGGCCACCGAGAGCAGGGTAAACACTTCCGAGCAGGCACCTGCACTGTCAGACCAGCACCCTCACAGCCACAGCTATGCCATCGCCACCTCAAGCCACCTGATGGCCTATTAAATAAGGAACACAGACTGGCTCTTGGCAAGACCATTTCAGCAGAGAAATCACCTACAAAAGGATGTCCTATTTGCTTACAAAAGAGGAGTTCTGAAATCTGCCAACTCTCAGCCTGTCCAATAGGAAAGTGCAGCTGCCAGGCCACTCTCCTTCACTGTCTGTCCTCTCTGCCACACTGGAGTGCGCACTTGTAACACACTGCTGACAAGCAGATCATTACTAATGGATGTGGATTCTGGCCATCTTTACATCAGCCTATGCTCTAAATACAGTGAAGAAGAACCTGCAGGTCATCAGAGGTACACCAAGACCCCTCCACAGTCTAGAGTCAGACTCTGTCACCTTACTACAGGCTCAGTAGGAGTCTCTTCAGTGGAGGCAGGGAAGTCACTTACGTTCTTTAAAAATTACTGTGTGATTTATCTTTAGGAAGCAGAACTACATAGAACTATAAAGCTTTAGGCATTGCCAAAACATGCATGCTTTTATAATTTAAAATAGCATAGATCTTGAAGACTCATTATGGCATATGCTTCCCCCCAACAGCTTTACCCACATTGACCTAAACATTTTTCTCAGTATTAGTTTAGTTCAATTCAGATTTTTTTCACATTAAGAATTATCAAAAAAAAAAAAACCCTATAGGCTTCCATTCTCAACATTAGTTACAGTTTGTAAGTCACAATCACAGATAAACTCAAACACGATAGTGTATACACCTGCATATCTATCCAGCAGAGTGGCTCCAACCATAAAAGTGTTTCACTGCTACTTCATAACTGTAATGTTCCTATTGTTATAATCATAATGTAAATATCTGATATGCTACCCCCAAAGAGTCACAGTCCACAAGTAGAAAACCACTGGTATAAGAACTTGATCTTCCTCTTGCTTACTAGAAGAGTGCTGACTATCAGTTGTGATTTATATTGCATATTTGGGATTGTATGCATGTAGCCTATATGCTGAGGGAAAAGGCAGGTTATTATAGCATGGTACTCAGGGTTCAGGTCAGTGGCCAGAGGTAGTGAGGAGCATGTCACCTAACCTGGGTGTTTCCCCAAATGGAATCAGAGCCCACACAGTGGAAACAAGACAATAAAACCAGAAAGGGGTGTTCATGACTCTTAAGCAGATGTCAGAAGTGAGGCAGAAAGACAGAGGAAGGGGAAGGCACTGGAAGTCCACATACACACACAGATGTGCACACACACACACACACACACACACACAGTCGTGCACACACACACAAAGATGTACACACACAGACATGCACATAAGAGACAAACTCGGCACACGTACATGTATACGCACATGCACGCACATACACACACACACACACACACACACACACACACACACACACACAATGTCTTTGAATGTTGCCAACACACTAGCAAACATGCGCATTATACCTATGAATCTTAGAGTTATTATGAAGCAACTGCAGAAATTTGCTCAGCCAAGGAATAAGAAACTTTATTTTGACTTACACGAGATTGATCAATCCGAGTATGCCCATGCCTCTGAAGTCTGTTTTGGGATCGTCACCTTGGAAACCAATGTCTGCCCACTGCTTGGAGATCCGGGCCGTCAACTTTTTCGTTGGCATCAGAAGACTCCAAAGCTGCACAAACATGCTTTTTTGTTACAAATAATAGTAATATTCTTGGTTTACTGGGACATTTTTCTTTTCTTAGTTTATCTAATTCATAACTGAATACCTGAAGTTCAACAACCTTTATCTGCAGATTCTAAGACCAACAAGGACTGTATTTAAAGCATAGTGTATCTATTTCAACCGGAATGACTGTTGTTAAGAATCATTTTTTTAAAAGCAAATACCACAGAAATCTAGAGCAATGACCTGTGTCTACTAACCAATAAATGTATACTAACATTAAATTGTTTGGGGAGAGCAGGCTTGAATAAGCTATGCTGTAATGCTGGGTGGTTACTTCTTAATAAAAAGAGAAAGGGGGAGGGAGGAAGGGAAAGAAATAAAGGAAAATTAACTCTGAGAGAGGGGATCATAGAATAATATTAATATAACTCAAGAGATAGGTGTGTATAACTATTTCATAAAATTTTAATTTTTGAAAGAAAAAAATTATTTAGTTTTAAATAAATATAATCATTACAACTTGTCTTAGTCAGGGTTTCTATTCCTGCACAAACATCATGACCAAGAAGCAGTTGGGGAGAAAAGGGTTTATTCAGCTTACACTTCCATACTGCTGTTCATCACCAAGGAAGTCAGGACTGGAACTCAAGCAGGTCAGAAATCAGGAGCTGATGTAGAGGCCATGGAAGGATGTTCCTTACTGGCTTGCTTCCCCTGGCTTGCTCAGCCTGCTCTCTTATAGAACCAAGACTACCAGCCCAGAGATGGTCCCACCCACAAGGGGACTTCCCCCTTGATCACTAATTGAGAAAATGCCTTACAGTTGGATCTCATGGAGGCATTTCTCCAACTGAAGCTCCTTTCTCTGTGATAACTCCAGCTGTGTCAAGTTGACACAAAACTAGCCAGTACACCACTGAAGTTGTTATCAAGTAAAAAATGTTGATTAATAATCTCTTTGTTAGGTAGTAATAAACCATCAATGAAAAAATAATTAAGAAAAATTGGTCATTTTCAAGATCTAATGTAAGTCATCAGATAAAACAGACTTGTACACATTGAATAAAAGTCTGAAAAGCTTTACAAAAAAGAAATGCTTGCCCTCCCCCATTTCATCACCACCTCAGGCACTGTGGAGTGAAGGAAAGGTGTCCTGTCACTAATAAGATGTCAACACTGTGGCCTTCCAGAATCCTGGCCTCCAGCTAGATCCAGCTTAGACAGAGCTGTGTCTTGTCCACTCTCTTATGAGCAAGAAGCTCACTGATGAGCAACGTGGCCATAGCAAAATGGTGTCAAATGTGCGGGCTGCTGTGGAGACCACTACTCAATTTTTTGTTTGTTTGTTTCTGGAGATGGGGTCTTGTTATATAGCCCTGGATGGTCTTGAATTCCCATCCTCTTCCTGCCCCAACCTCTAAAATTCTGAGATTATAAGTACATACTATCATATTTAGCTTTTAATACTCAACATTTAATATCCATTATGGGCTGTGGCCTGGAGGTAGAAGTTGAGATCCAAACATTAGACATTGACAAAAGCTGCTGAACATGTCTTTGGATTCTTCAACTACTTCATTCCATAGCTCCTCCCAGCAGGACCACTGAGCAGTGTGCTAAAGTGGCCGCCATTCTACCACCAGAGCTGAATTTCATATCCAACAGCCCGGGCAAAGATCCCTGACAGGGTGCTAGGACACACGTCTTACTCCTTCAGGACAGCCGGCGTAACACAGAAAGCTTTGACATGAAGGTGAATGAAGATTGTGAGCGTTTGCCTAGGGTGCTTAAAATCACTCAAATATAAGCTCAACCCACAGGATAGCTCCTAACTAACCTCAAAATAAAGTTTTATTTAATTTTGCAATTAAGTGTTTATTTACATTTTTTTACCAAAAAAGATTTTGTTGTTTGTTTAGATTTATTTATGTTTACGAGTGTGCTTATGTGCACCAGGTGTGTGTCTCATGCTTTCCCAGGTCAGAAGAGGATGTCAGATTCCCTGGAACTGAAGCTACAAATGGCAGTGAACCCAAGTCCTGTGCAATGGCAGGAACACTCGTCAGCTCTGAGCCATCTCTCCAGCCCAGCCTGTTTTTGCTGTTTGAAGCATTTTATCTTACTCAGGTGTCCCCAGTGTTACTTTCCACAGGACATTTGGTCATATCAAGTCCTAACTCTAAGCACAATATACGTTGTGCTTTAAGGGTAACTGAGTTCGTATGAGATAAAGGCATAGTGGAGAAGGGTGACAGCAGGGAGGGGAGCAGAAAGGAGGGATACATAGGAAGTCTACGTTAAGGCTGCATGAAATGTCATCAGGAAAGCCCTGCTTCATGAAAATGGTGAAGAAGGAGGAGACTGGAGAGGACTGAGGCAGGAGGGAGAGAGGGACAGAATGGAAAGAGAGAGTAAAAGTGTGAAAGAATGAAAGAAAACAATTTAAACCACAGCTTCAATCCTCCTACACACAGTGTGAATTGTAGTGGAGACAGGCAGGAGGCAGCGCTGTCCTGGCTCAAGAGAGTCAGCGCCCACAGCAAGCCAGCCCACTCCCCAGACCTTGGAGTCTTTTCCTCCAGTGAAGGCTCACACTGGACAGTTGATAGCTCTTTCTCTAGGCCTCAGCCTTTAGATATGGGTGCAACTACCACCCTCACACACTTACACAGCAGAAGCAGGAGACAGGAAGGGGCTCTCTCCTTTTCTTCCTGTGTCAGTATTTATAATTATCTCAGAATTAAAAGCATGAATATGTTTTGAAATATGGTTATCAACTAAGCTGTTGACCAACAATCTTTCCCTATTTATGAAATCTAACAAATACTTCAAGAGGCAAACGAGCAGGAAGGCAAGTGAGTCTGGAGAGCACCCAGCTCCCTCCCTGTGCCCTGCGCCAGGCTCACCTTGAGGAGCATCTTCTCATGCTGTGCATTGGCAGAATCATAGGGCTTTTTCCTCACATTTTCTACATCGTGGTAGAGCTGTTTATAGCCAGTTATCTGCAGTAAGCACGTCCGCATGCAGATCTGAAAACTGAAAAGATAAAATTATTGTTTAAATTAGACCTCTTTATCACAATAAAGCAAAGCCTGGGGGAGGGGGTCACACATCTATTTAGGAAGTGGGTTTCCACTTCTGACTTAACTCAAGATGCACTGAAGAGCCCCTTTAAGCACCCAAGGCTGTGTAGAGCATCACTCAGGGCTGTGATAAAACAGGCCTAGACAGCATGCCCGTGTGACTGATTCCATCACAAGACATCACCACACAGCCCCAAATCTTTACTGTCACTTTGCAACATCTCTAATAATTTGAAGTGTATACAAAACAACCCATGACGAGTTCTCTCAGTTTCCCCAAGTACAGTAGCTTGCTTTCCCTGGAGCTACATGTTTTTTACAGTGATTGTACTATAGTAACAGCACACTAACCTTTAGTTCTCAGGCTAGAGCACTTCAAATTCCAATCCATCAACAGTTTGGAAGACCTTCAAGTCTCACCCTGTCTATGAAATGACCTTCAGACCAGTCTGCACAGCACCAACTACCTGCTGGGGTTGTGGCCTCTTACCCCAAGGGTTCATTTCCTAACTGCTGTCACCTCCCTTAAAGATGTATCAACTAATGTCATTTATTATAACACAGAAGACGTCTAGTCTTCAGTGTACCATTGCTTATCAGGGTCCCTATCATCTGTTTGGCCAGCTACTTGGTGACTCTTATAGAACAAGAGTCCCGAGCCTACCGATGGGCAGTGCAGCCTGTGCAGTTACCAGCATTCTGGGCCTCAATGCCGAGGGGATGACAGAGCTGGGTTGTCTCACCCACTAGCCTTCCCCCCCACAGTCCAACTGTGCAGGGCTCTGTGCAGGGCTCTGCACAGCAGGCAACAGCAGTCACAGAGGAGTCAGCATACCTTGTGTCCTTCTCGGGGCAGATGTTCTTTTCCTTCATGATGTTCACTATACACCTGTCCAGTTCACTCTCAGCCACTCGTGTTGCGTTCTGTAGGACCTAGTGACCAGGTACATGAGAGATGTCTCCGAGAGCTGACAGAGAAGTCTGCATTTGCAACTTTACAAAGAAGATATTAAAATGCAAAAAGAAATCTCACTGACTTCAGACCTCCCCAGAGCTGGAGTCATCTAAGTCTTTGTGGATTTCTAAAAGCCTCCTACCCAGACTCGTAAAAGCGATCATAATTACACAACCAATGATGAAAAGGAAAGAGGGGGAGGGGTGGCAAGGAGGCCCACATACCCAGGAGGTAGAGCGGGTAAGAGGGAGGGTATTCTGGGGAACACTACAGATCCCTGAAATTGTCAAAAAGAAGATGTTACAATGTTAAAATTAATTTTAAAAAGAGGAGTAGCAACCATCTCTAGGAGCTGACTCTCTGTGCACCACCTGCTCACACCCAAGCCCACCCTTCTACTCCTGCCACTTCCAGCTCCCTGGCACCCACTGCTGGCGGCCTTTCTTCCTGCAGTGTGCGTGCCAGCACATTAAGGAGCTCTCTTTGAGGTCTGCTTCTGGTCTGTCTGATAACACGCTCCATCTGTAGGAACTCTTGTTGAGTACACCCCTCTTAGGCGATCATTTTGAGCTATCTCAGGCCAATCTTTCTTTTTCTGTATAAGTTTGCAGACTGAGCTTGTCAATATCTTCCAACATGTTAAATAAGATTTTCATTAAAACTTCACAAATTCATAGGTCAATTTTCAAATTCATATTTAGAAACACTGAGTCTTTTAATTGATAAATATCAGGCTTTTTTTTCAAAACTTTCTCCTCAGGTTTAGGACTGACCCTGTCTCACTAGAGCTCTCTGGATGGTTGCCTCTGCCTGCTGCGGTAGCTGGCACTGCAAATACAGACAGACGTGAGCAACCTGCTGTCCAATACTTCAGGCCACACAGCAGCGGCCTCGGGGACCCAGCTCTGTCTACTTCTCACACTACATCTCTGTTAATACGTACAGCTCTTTCTGGCAAACTATGTCTCAGGTTTTGTCTTTGTTTTGTTTTTGTTTTTTTTGCTTCGTTTTGCTTTTCCTTGCTGACTGTGGTCCCCAAGATTTCAGTAAAATGCTGAATAGAAGCAGAGAAACTAAACATATCTGTCATGCTCCCAACTACATGTGACTAAACCTTCAAAGTTGAATGTCTTCTGTGATGTCAGCTAGATTTTCCACTGGCGACCTTTAATGGATTGTGGGATAGATTTTAATCATGAGCAGATTTTTCAGTATCTGTTGACGCTGTTACTGTGGTAATAGATGATAGTCCCTGAACTTAAACTTTAATCCTAATAGTGTCCTTCTTATGTGTTACTAGGGTCACTCTGCTCAAGTTCTGTAAGAACTCTTGCATCACGTTCATAAAGGACACTGAGTTGTACTTTTTATTTATAGGTCTTTGGTTTTAGTGTGCACTCAAAAGGAGGGGGTCTTCCCTCCATTCCCCAGGACTTTCTGTTAACAGTGACACTGTTTCTTCTTCCATAAATGTTTGGTAAGAACTAAGCAAGGCTAGAGAGAGGCTCAGTGGTAAACAACACTGCTGCAGAGGGCTGGGTCTGGTTTCCAGGACCTACCCAATGGCTCACAACCACCTGACAATCCAGCTCCAGATATGTACACAGTGCACAGACATGCATACAGGCAAACACTCAAACACACAAAGGCCCAAACATCTATTAAAAGAAAACTAAATAGGCCAATGCTACAGAGTTTTGCAATATTTTAAATTGGAGGTTTTATTTCTTTTCTTGAATATATGGCAACCTAGATTCTTTTATTTTCATATTAGTTGATAAATTGCTTTCCACAAACTTTTCCCACTCGATAGAAACTACAGGGTTTACCAGGATGAAGCTGCTCACAGAACCTGTGACCCAGGCTATGGTACCTTATGTTCTACCTTTCTTCAGACTGGGAATCTTGGCTTTCTCTCAGAATTCATCAATGGTTAGAGGTGACTGACACTAAGCATCTTTTTAATGTATTGGCTTCTGAGCTTGTTGGCAATGCCCAAGTTTGTCTATTTTATTAATTCATTGATTTTTCTGCCTCATAACTTCTTCAGCTTACTTTTCGGGTTTCCAAAGGTACAGATTGTACTGATTTAGGCTTTTAAGTTTGCTTTGGTGAGCTAAGCAAATGTAGATATGTTGTGTTTCCAGTTCAATTTTGTCTATTTCCCACCAAATTTTTCTTTGACCTATGGGACTACTACAGTATTTATAGTCCAGATACCACAGATTTTCACATTTTAGCAGCCATTGGACATAGTTATAAATAGTTCCAAGTCTGTAACTGAAGAAGTGAGATGTAATTTTTTAACCAACCAAGAAGGCGTTTCAACTGTCTAACAGTCTTCAACCCAACAGAACCATATATTGAGATTGCTGTCAGGGATAAGCATGCATACCAGCCATTAGAAATGAAAAGTATTTAAATATGTACGAGGGTTTTACGGATGCTTTCTCTCATATTCTTATAGTGTTCACTGGCTTAATTACATTATCATCAATATTATCAACATGCACTCTCTTATGCTGCCTTCCTAAAATGGTGACACAGGTACTGATGAGGGGACAAGCAACTTGCACAAAGTCAAACACATAGGAAGTAATAAAATCAAAGCAATTTCCAGACTTCTTTTCATGTAGTAAAATACTGAGATAATCAATGGAAATCCACAACATCAGAATAATATTATTCTCTTGAAGAAATATACAGATTGCATGTTTAAACAGACAAGCCCATTTCTATGTATTGACAAAACAACTTCAGTTCCAGGCTTCAAGAAGAGAAAGCAGCTATGATTTGAGTTAATCTTGGGCATTGCTAGTTATTCTCTTTAGAGAATAAAAAACAGCAATATTCTATTTTTTGATGATGACATCATAAGAATACAACTTTAACATTTACATTTCAAGTGAGATTTTTAAATAGTTACTAAATAATTGAGAAATTAGCATATTATTTTCTGTTAATTTAATCCACTCTTGTTGAGTCCCAAAATACTCTAAGCCAGCGGATCTCACTTGTGAATCATGACTCATTAGCAGTCAAATGACCTTTTTACAGGGGTGGCATTATCAGATATCCTGCATATCAGATATTTACATTACAACTAATAATAGTAGTGAAATTACAGTTATGAAGTGGCAATGAAATAATTTTATGGTTGGAGTCACCCTATGAGGAGCTGTAGTATTCAGAATTGGGAAGGTTGCAGCCACTTCTCTAAGCCATGTTCAGCCCTTCCTTCTCTGTATCACTCTTTGTTGCCTATTGATAATTGTCCATCATCAATTTTACTACTTCTACAAATACTGAAACCCTGGCAGAATCTGAACATATGGTAGTCACCCAATCCTTGCTGAATTTTTTTTACCAATATCTGATCCCCTGTCCTACTTACATTTAGCTTAATTTACCACATATAAAATCCCACTGATAAATTCTGAGAGCACAGACGCTGCGCAAGCCTATCCTCAGTCTGCTGATATGTGGGTGCTGAGTTCAGTTTCTGATCCTTCTCCACCAGAACACGCAAAGGAAGCAGGAGCCACATGCTCATGTGGAGAAGGGGCCAGCACCGCACCTCTATGTTTTCTTAACCCTCAGAGTACTGCTACTTGCCAGGAGTCGGTGCAGGCTCTGGAGATAAGGACATAATCGACAGATACTATGCTTTGTGCTGTTTCTTTGGGGCAGGAGAGAATAAAGAAATAAAGAAGTAAGATACTAGAAAAGAAAGAAGGAAAAAGGATGGGGGTGGGGCTTACGATTCCAAGTAGGCTCAGTGTGCTCATGAGGTCAGAAATGAATGAAACTGGAGCTGATGTGAGGTAAACTTTTAGCAGGGAGAACCAACACTCTGGCCCTAGTGGCACAAGGTCTACACAGGCTGATGGCAGCTGGTGCTCTGGTTTGGAGCAGAAGCACAGGACAAGAGCAGTGCTAGATGCAGCAGTGAGCAACCAGAGAAACTAGGGGGTGCACTAGGGGAAGCTAGTGGGGTGCACTGGGGGAAGCTAGTGGGGTGCACTGGGGGCGGCACTGATGGTGTCCAGGAAGGTTTCAAAGCATTAAAGAGGATATACAAGTGCTGGGTGTGTGGGTGTGGCACAAGGTACTTTAACACTTTTACAGTAGTTTTCAGGGCACTGGAAAGCACCTGTCAGAGGACAATTCATTCTCAAATATTCCCAGATTTATGAAACAAAGAAACACAACTTGATCTGCATCAGTCAGTCTGTGTGGAGAAAACATGGCTTCTTACAGAGAGAGCAGGAACAGTCAGAATGCAGAGCTATCCCTCCAAGCAGGGCCCTGACCTGCAGGAAACAAGCATCACTGGGGAACCAACATGTCAGAAACAGAACCAGGACCTCTGGGGTGGAACCCAGTATCTTCACTCCCAACAGGCTTCCAGAGGATGCTGGGGCAACTGAGTTTGAGACCTGCCATAAAAGCTCTGAAATAAAATGTGTCCAAGAAGGTACCTACAATCAAAGGCTGCTGTGGGGATCTGCCTGCTACATTACAGTAACAGGTACCACGTGTGTGTGCAATTAAACAAGAATTAGGGCAGAAACTTTCAAAGTTTCAGATGCCATAGTCTCATGAAAGGATTCTGAACAAAGGCAACTCTATACCGCTGCCCAGTGTCCACTGATGTGGATGTGAGTTACTCTTACACAGATAACTCATAAATGAAAGACTTTACCTAAGATAACAAGCACCCACTTTAGAAGTTACTCTCCAAAACAACGCGTGTCAGCTTGCAGAATCCAACTCTTCCAATTCCAGTGTGAGTCAGCAACTCTTACCAACACTAGCAGACCAAATCATGTCCACGTTTTTTATTATGATTCATATTTTACTTTATGGCCAGTGCAAACATATATATATGGATATCTAAAATAGAGATGTGCACACAAATAACTAAACTAAAAATGTCACAAAATAATATATTACCAGTAATTCTTATACAGACAACACTGTGTGATCTTACAGTTAATTCTAGCTGGTTAATTCTTGGTTTCCCACGTAACACGACATCAAGAGCTGCAGCTGACATGTGGCAGACAGGCTTCCATCCCATGCAAGTCAGCTGTGCAACCACTCACTTGCCACAGCTTTGGGCTGTACAGAATGCACCCTTTGTCTTGTGACCACTCATTTAAACCCACAGATGCAAATGGAGATGACACAGTCTGCCGGTCTCCAGTGACTTACTATGAGACCATTCCCTCACTGCCCACTGAACCCGCACCTGTGACCTACAGTAAGAGGAGTGGAACAGACATGGGAACATGACACTGACTTGATAGAGGGCTTTGCAGCTGAGCCACATGGGCATGAGCACACAATGACACTGCTTTGGGCTCCTCAGACTTGTGCTTGTTTCTTATACAGCAAAAGCTGACTGCTAGGGATTGTACGCTGGGACTCACTATGGATCAAAATTTGCCTGGCTCTTCTCTCACACAACCTACCCTGAGGACACAGTCTTGGGAAAGGCTTTCCTAACATGCTGGTCCCCAAAGCTACCAAAGCTGCTGCAAAATCAACAGGTAAGACCTCAGAACAGGACACAGAGCTGAAATCCTCTTCTGTCCATCAAAACACATGGAGCAAGTATTTTGTAAACAGAATTGCAATTTCTAAAATGAGAACATTTAACTTACAGTTTCTTATAGCAAAGGCAGTAAACATAATCCTGAAATCAAAGTGCTCTTTTTAAAGAAAAAAAAATACACTTAGGTTAAGTTTTCTAGAATTATCATTTTAATGTGCTCTTACCTTATTCTTGGAATATGTCAAGGAATTTTCTGAAATTAAAAAAAAAAAGTTACCACTTGAACACATTTTCTAATTACCCAAAATCAAATAGTAAAAATATAAGAGCAATGATAAATCACTTTATGCAGCTTAAGGTACAATTCCCACATGAACAACACAACAATCATCTCAAAATCTTACAGGATAGAGAAAAAGGTGGAACCATCTTCCCCCAAATGCAGTACCAAGCTGGTGACAATCTAATTTTCCCAGAACTTTGTGTTTCTGTGCAGACCACCAGAGTGGGGAGTGTCTGTCCACCGCTAAGATCTCAGAAATTCATCTGAAGACTATATTCTCCACTACAGCCTCCTCTTCACTGTGTGCCTGAGCAACTGGCCAGCACCGCAGCACTACAAGAACAAAGGAGCAGACCGAGCCGACTCTCCTCTTGGTAGGCAGAGTGAATAGCCTTCGCATTCCTGGTTTCTGTTCTAAGAATGGCAACATTTGTATTGGTCTGTTAAAAAAATGTTTAAGAATATATTAAGAATGCTCTCCTTTTGAGAATTGTAAGAAAAATGCCTTTTGCCTCAAAGTAAAGCTTTGAATATGCTCTTTCCCCATACTATAAAGTGCCAACCAGCACAGAATGCAGAGGTCTGTGTTAAGAGGTACTTGGTTCTTCTGAGCAGCTGTGTGTGTGTGTGTGTGTGTGTGTGTGTGTGTGTGTGTGTGTGTGTGTAGAGCTGTGCATTACACTTCATCCAGCCAGTGGCCACAGACACTCTGCCATTCTTCCATGTCATCCTAGATACAGGGTCTGCTGTCCACACCTCACTCCCTTGGCCCTAAAAGGCATCAATTCCTCATTCAAGTTATTTTTGATCAACACAAAATAGGAGCTGGTTAACTCTTGATTTTCTACTTAACACAGAATTGTGAGCTGTGGCTCTGCCCAGGTCTCTCTTACCATTTCTACAGTAACTTCAAAACACATTTCTCAGCCATCTGAGTTTGAAATCAGAACAACATTTTCAATTAAACATTGAAAAACTGTCATTTGACAGAAATATAACGCAAAACGCCAAACTGAGCCCCATGTATACCATAAACATTTCCACAGCTATATTAAAATGAAATACACGCAATTTTTATTACTATAACTTATATTATCACTTCAATGTATTACAAATACGATTATCATTCATCTTTACACTTTTTTCATATAAGTCTTTGAAATCCAGTGAGTATCTTACAGGTAAAGCACAACTCAATTAACACCATGCAGACTTCAAGTGCTCAGAACCACGTGGCCATCACTGTGAGCCTGGGCCAAGTAGGTTCTAAAAATCTTTCCTCCGACCAATGAGTAGTCTCTCCATTCAGAAATAAGAGTAAGAAGTGAGAACACTGTTTAATGAGGCCTCAAAGTAGGAAAACAGATAACTGACTCTTCAGTCTTTACCTCGTACATTTGTGTAAAATTTTCAAATGGAAGAGGGAATAATTTTCTAGTAAACAACTGCAAATACAATCTGAATAATAGCTGATACATTTTTAAGAAATCCAAAAGGCTCATTCTTTGTATACATATGGGATGTTTTAGGAAGTTTCTTTTTACATACAGTTATTCAGTGTTCAGTTCAATAGTCAGTAGTAGAATGAGAAAAACTTAAAGACCACAAAGCTTAAGAAACTCAGCTGCAGTGACTCAAATCAAGCTACCACCGGGTGAGCAGAAAGAATTCAGTTTTAATTAATTTTGAATTTTCTTTATTTTGAAGGGCATTACCTATTCTGTAGGTCCTCTGTGCCCCTCCATAGGTGTCAAAAATTCGCTGCAATTCACATTTCCCAGTCATCTGTCGTAAGACCCATTTCATCCAAAATCGGAAAAAGTGTCCATAGAAAAACTCCCACAGAGACACGAACATGTTTTCCTGGAAAGAGGACATAAACACACAAGCTTAACGGTCTCAAACTGGGATTGTAAAACTGAAAAATAAATTAAGTTGATCCAACTCCCCAAATTATAATGAAATCTATTATTCCATTGTATCTATTTTTTGACAGTGTTTAATTCGTCAGGCAAGGAAATAGCATACAACAGTTTAAATAATGATTTGCCGAATGGTTAATTTATCTCTTTGCCAAATGGTCACTTTAAAAAAAAAAAGTAAAAATATAGCCAAAACACTGGCCAAATTATTTAATCGCTAAAAAGAATAATAACCACATTTCATTTTTGCCAAATATTATATTTAATATTTTGGATTCATACTTCCGTTTTTCATTCCTTGAAACTTGGAACAAAGAAGTTCAAGAATAAAAGGACCAACCAAGCAACAATTTCAAATCTACCACACATCAGATGTGCTTTCCCAAAGAAATAGCTCTTCTTAGCCTCCGTTGAGAGCGCGCCCAGCTGTCCCTGTCAGCTGACTCCAACAAATGAAAACACTACAAGTGGCTCACAAACTGAAGCATACAGGTTGGGAAACCGAGCAGATGGCATCCTGACGAATTCATGATTTTTCTAGTCAGTAGGTGAAGGGCAGAGACACCAAGAGGTAAAAACAAAACAAAACAAACAAAAAAACCGCACAAAACCTATACACTTGATATAACTGGATCTTAGAAGAAAACTCTTTTCGGGTGCTAAACGAAGGGAGGAGGGATACCGGGAACTCCAGCCCTGGGATTCGCAGACACACCCTCTCTGCGCCCCGGCCCGGGGAGCTGTCAAATTCGAAATCCCCGCAAGGCAGGGCACCAGGTGTCGGTGCCAGACACGCGGATCAGGATCTTTAAAATGAGTCATCCCGTCGGCGCTTGTCGGGACGAACGGGGCAGAAGTGCCAGGCGCCGGCAGGCCGTCCCGCCGAGCCCCAGGGCCTCGGGAAACCGAGTGCGAGCCCCGTGGGCACCGCGCCGTCCCGCCCCTCTCACGCGCGGGAACGCTGCACAAAGCCCCGACGGCCCCCGCATCCTGCGGATTATCCGCGGGACGCCAGCGAGGCTTGCGCAGCCACACGCCAGCAACTCAGGGTGAGAGAAAAATAAAACAGCAGCCACCTCACAGGAGCGGAAGAACTAGGGGGAAGCTGGCACTGCCTCGGTTTCCCCAGCTGCAAACACCGGCAACGGAAACGACGCTCTACGCGGAGCGCTCCCTACGAACACCGCGACCCGGAAGTCCGCACGGAGGCTGCGGGGGCGGGGTGTCTCTTGGCTCCGCGCCCCGCCTCTTTGTCTTCTTCCGATTGGCTCGCTCTCAGCCTATCGCCGGCGCGGAAGGAGGTGCCCGCGGGCGGGCGCGCCAGACGCTGGACGGTTTCCCTGGCAACGGCGGCCGGGTGCCAAGCTCAGCCCAGCGCTAGCGTGTTCCCTGGGGAATCGGCCTGGGAACTTTGCTCAGGGCTTTCCGGGACTCTTCCACCGCCGGCATGACAACAGCACTTTCACCTACATTTCCTAATCTGCGAAGTGATTATTTCCCATCTTTATGAGGAACAAAGGAAACTTGGCTCGAAGGTACTTTATGGATGACGCAAAAGAACTTGCGTGACTAAGTGTGTGCAATGAGAAGTTGCGAGTTTATCCTCTGAAAACAAACATGGAACAGTTAATTCATCAAACGTTCATTTCTTAACTATCGTTTCTACTGGAGGAATAACTTGTGCCATTTTTTTTTAAACCTCAACGGTTGATTGGTATTATGTGCCAGGTGGTCTTCTACAAGGGACTCACACGCCAAACCAACCAGCAAAAGCATAGTATCAGGTGAAGCTGCCTAACAAAGTTATTAAGGGGATTAGGGAGTAGGGGAAGGGATCATTACATACAGCAGAATCAGCAAAGCAAGGATAAGCTTTACTGGAGGAGGTTAGGGAGTATGCTGGGCCAGCTTCAGGAGGAAGACTGATCCACTGGACAGTAAATGTAGACGTCCTGAGTTAGGAACATATTACAAAAGGCTGATGGAACAATAAGGTTGGTGGGTTGGATAAGAAAGAGCCAAGTGGAGAGAAGGCAAAATACAAAAGATGTTAAAAATGGAACAAAAGAAATTCCTGAATTGGGCACACTCATGCATGCCTGTAATTATATGCCAGCTAGAGGGTGATGTGGCCAGGGAGATCTGGAGTTCAAGACTACTTAAGGTTCTGCCTAAAAAGTAGATAGATAGATAGATAGATAGATAGATAGATAGACAGACAGACAGATAGTTTAGCCTCCTACCCAAACAAGATTCCTGGTTCCTTGTTCCCCTTGTCAAGACCAACTACTATTAGTTCTTTAAACTTCCAGAAATATTCAAGCCAATGTCTTGTCTATGCCCCCATCCATCTCCTTGTTAGGTTTGATTAAAGTGAGCAGTACATGCCTTTCCATTTTAAAGGTAGATTCTACTTGTAGAGCATAAACCTATGAAGGGCATACAAATAAACTACCACCTTTGCCCCATGGGAGTGAAATATTTGGTGGAGACCATCTCCCTCCCTGTCTCCAGTCAAGTTCTTGTCCCACCTTCGTCTAAAAATGGAGTGGACAGACAACAAAGATGTGTTATTGTCACTCTGGGATTAACAGCTTTTGCAAGATAAAAGCTAGTTTAAACAGATTGCCATGTAGGATTTTACTATTCAGAGACATTTGAACTCTCAGTTCCTGAAAGCATATAGCTCTAGCAGGTCACTGGACCAGCAGGGTGGCCAAGCCAGGACTCAAGGCTCTGAAGACTCAATGTCTGGAAATCTACAGCAGAGTGGGTATCACAGCAGTGGGACTTGGAGGCAGGAAGCAGTTGCAGAGACGATTCCCTTCCTAGCCAGACTGCAAACTCTTGGAGGAATGAACCCTCTGCCTTGGCTGCTGGCCATATCTTAGAGGAGGCTCAGGTGAGCTCCCTGCCCAGAGCAGAAGCCTCAGGAGCAGGGAGCCTCCAGTCAAATCCATCCCCTGGAAGTGTTGGAGGCAGCCTTTCTATAATATGCTCCTGCTGTAAGCTGTTCTGTTTCTACAGCTTTGAGTATCCAAATTTATAGGTTACCAAGCAGGCCCTGATGGGCAAGTCTTGAAAATGGTTATGTCCTGAAAGTGGAAGATTAAGAATTTAGGATCAATCAAGGAAGAGTTATCAAATCTAATGGGGTAGCAGTAAACCCAGAGCCCACCAAAAGTTCACAGTCAAGTACACAGCTCTCTGTTACAGTAAAAGAAATCTCTTGGCCAGCCCCACCCCATCTTCGGCCTGAACCCAGCAGAGGGTCCTAAGGTCCTCAGAGGACTCTCCATGCCACAAGCCCTCTAGCACACCCAGGACCTCAGGATCACTGGAGACAGAGCTGAGACTCAGACCCCTGGGTACCTCCCTTGCCAGAGGAGAGTTGACCTCCAGGGAGGGCTCTGACCCAGGGACTCAGGTTGTGGATCTGAGCTCTCCAGACTTCTGTACACCTTCCCTGAAAGAGGAGAGCTTGCCTGCAGAGAGATCTCTGACCACTGAGACTCAAGAGAGAGTTGGACTCCCAGGAGTACTGACAGAGGCTAACAGAATCACAGGAGGAACAAGCTCCAGCCAGAGACAGGTAGAATATCTAACACCAGAGATTACAGGATGGCAAAAGACAAATGTAAGAATATTACTAATAGAAACCAAGACTACTGGGCATCATCAGAACCCAGTATGCCCACCACAGTGAGTCCTGGATGCCCCAATACACCTGAAAAGCAAGACTCAGATTTAAAATCATATCTCATGATAGTGGCAGAGGATTTTAAGAAGGGCATTAATAACTCACTTAAAGAAATACAGGAGAATCTGGGTGTGGTGGCACATGCTTTAATCCCAGCACTTGGAACACAGAGGCAGGCAGATTTCTGAGTTCAAGGCTAGCCTGGTCTACAAAGTGAGTTCCAGCACAGCCAGGGCTATACAGAGAAACTCTGTCTCCAAAACCAAAACCAACCAAACAAAAACAACAACAAACAAAAAAGAAAGAAATACAGGAAAACACTGCTAAACAGGTAGAAGTCCTTAAAGAGGAAACATAAAAATCCCTTAAAGAATTACAGGAAAACACAACCAAACAGGTAATGGAATTGATCAAAACCATTTAAGACCTAAAAATGGAAGTAGAAACAATAAAGAAAACCCAAAGTGAGACAACTCTGGAGATAGAAACCCTAGGAAAGAAATCAGGAACCATAGAAGCAAGCATCAGCAACAGAATACAAGAGATGGAAGGGAGACTCTCAGGTGCAGAAGATTCCATAGAAAACATGGATACAACACTCAAAGAAAATGCAAAATCCAAAGAGATCCTAACACAAACACCCAGGCAACCCAGGACACAATGAGAAGACCAAACCTACGGATAATAGGAGTAGATGAGAATGAAGATTTTCAACTTAAAGGGCTAGCAAATATCTTCAACAAAATTATAGAAGAAAACATCCCTAAGATTAAAAAAAAGAGATGCCCATGAACATACAAGAAGCCTACAGGACTCCAAATAGACTGGACCAGAAAAGAAATTCCACCCAACAAATAATAATCAGAACAACAAATGCACTAAATAAAGACAGAATATTAAAAGCAGTAAGGGGAAAGGGTCAAGTAACATATAAAGGTAGGTCTATCAGAATTACACCTGACTTCTCACAAGAGACTATGAGAGCCAGAAAATCCTGAACAGATGTTATACGGACCCTAAGAGAACACAAATGCCAACCCAGGCTACTATACGCAGCAAAACTCTCAATTACCATAGATGGAGAAACCAAAGTATTCCATGACAAAACCAAATTCACACAATAAGTTTCTACAAATCCAGCCTTCCAAAGAATAATAAAGGGAAAACACCCAGACAAGGATAGAAACTACACCCTAGAAAAAGCAAGAAAGTAATCCTTCAACAGACCTAAAAGAAGACAGCTGCAAGAACAGAACCCCAACTCTAACAACAAAAATAACAGGAAGCAATAATTACTTTTCCTTAATATCTCTTAATATCAATGAATTCAATTCCCCAATAAAAAGACATAGACTAACAGACTGGCTATGAAAACAAGAGCTGGTTCTTTGAGAAAATCAACAAGATAGATAAACCCATAGCCAGACTAACTAGAGGGCACAGGGACAGTATTCTAATTAACAAAATCAGAAATGAAAAAGGAAACATAACAACAGAACCTGAGGAAATCCAAAACATCATCAGATCCTACTACAAAAGGCTATACTCAAGAAAACTGGAAAACCTGGATGAAATGGAGAACTTCCTAGACAGATACCAGGTACAAAAGTTAAATCAGGATCAGAGTAACGATATAAACCGTCCCATTTCCCCTAAAGAAATAGAAGCAGTCATCAATGGTCTCCCAACCAAAAAAAAAAAGCCCAGGAACAGATGTGTTTAGTGCAGAGAGCTATCAGACCTTCAAGGAAGACCTAATTAAAATTCTCGTCAAACTATGCCACAAAATAGTAAAAGAAGATACTCTACCCAATTCATTCTATGAAGCCACAATTACTGTGATACCTAAACTACTCAAAGATCCAACAAATAAAGAGAACTTCAGACCAATTTCCCTTATGAATATCGATGCAAAAATACTCAATAAAATCCTCACAAACCGAATCCAAGAACATATCAAAATGATCATCCATCATGACCAAGTAGGCTTTATCCCAGGGATGCAAGGGTGGTTAATATATGGAAATCATCAACATAATTCACTGTATAAACAAACTCAAAGACAAAAACCACATGATCATCTCATTAGATGCTGAGAAAACATTTGACAAAAACCAACACCCATTCATGATAAAAGTCTTGGAAAGTTCAGGAATCAAGGCGCATACCTAAACATAATAGAAGTAATATACAGGAAACCAGTAGCCAATACTGAACTAAATGGAAAGCAACTTGAAGCAATCCTACTAAAATCAGGGACTAGACAAGGCTGCCCACTTTCTCCCTACCTATTCAATATAGTACTTGAAGTCCTAGCCAGAGCAATTCTACAAAA
Organism: Mus minutoides; assembly: GCA_902729485.2. Classification (NCBI taxonomy): domain Eukaryota; kingdom Metazoa; phylum Chordata; class Mammalia; order Rodentia; family Muridae; genus Mus; species Mus minutoides. The sequence goes on along the minus strand of LR749487.1, from coordinate 3,702,472 downwards.
TTCTACAAAAACAAAAGGAGGTCAAGGGGATACAAATTGGAAAGGAAGAAGTCAAAATATCACTATTTGCAGATGATATGAAAGTATATATAAGTGAGCCTAAACCTGATAAACAGCTTCAGTGCATTACCTGGATATAAAGTTAACTTAAACAAATCAATGGCCTTTCACTACACAAAGTATAAACGGGCTGAAAAAGAAATTAGGGAAACAACACCCTTCACAATAGTCACAAATAATATAAAATACCTTGGTGTGACCCTAATTAAGGAAGTGAAAGATCTGTATGATAAGAACTTCAAGTCTCTGAAGAAAGAAATTGAGGAAGATGGAAATATCTCCCATGATCATAGATTGGCAGGATTAATATAGTCAAAATGGCTATCCTTCTGAAAGCAATCAACAGATTCAATGCAATCCCCATCAAAATTCCAACTTAATTCTTCACTGAATCAGAAAGGGCAATTTGCAAATTCATCTGGAATAATAAAAAACCTAGGATAGCAAAAACTATTCTCAACAATAAAAGAACCTCTGGTGAAATCACCATGCCTGACCTCAAGCTGTACTACAGAGCAATCGTAATAAAAACTGCATGGTACTGGTACAGCAACAGACAGGTAGATCAATGGAATAAAATTGAAGACCCAGAAATGAATCCACACACCTAGGATCAATTAATCTTTGACAAGGGAGCTAAAACCATCCAGTGGAAAAAAGATAGCATTTTCAATAAATGGTGCTGGCACAACTGGCAGTTATCATGTAGAAGAAAGCAAATTGATCCATTCTTATCTCCTAGTACAAAGCTCAAGTATAAGTGTATCAAGGAACTTCACATAAAACCAGAGACCCTGAAATTTATAGAGGAGAAAGTGGGGAAAAGCCTCAAAAATATGGGCACTGGGGGAAAATTCCTAAACAGAACAGCAATGGCTCTTGCTGTAAGATCAAGAATTGACCAATGGGACCTCATTAAATTGCAAAGCTTCTGTAAGGGAAAAGACACTGTCAATAAGACAAAAAGGTCACCAACAGATTGGGAAAGGATTTGTACCAATCATAAATCTGATAGGGGACTAATATCCAATATATACAAAGAGCACAAGAAGCTGAACTCCAGAAATTCAAATAACCCCATTAAAAATGGGGTACAGAGCTAATCAAAGAATTCTCAACTGAGGAATACTGAAGGGCTGAGAAGCACCTGAAAAAAATGTTCAACATCCTTAATCATCAGGGAAATGCAAATCAAAACAACCTTGAAATTCCACCTCACTCCAGTCAGAATGGCTAAGATCAAAAATTCAGGTGACAGCAGATGCTGCGGAGGATGTGGAGAAAGAGGAACACTCCTCCATTGCTGGTGGAATTGCAAGCTTTGTACAACCACTCTGCAAAGCACTCTGGTGGTTCCTCAGAAAAGTGGACATCATACTATCCCGATCCAGCGGGACCTGGTTATTCTGTGGGTCGAGGGGGACTTAGTCTGAAATAGAAACGGGCAAGAAAGAGGAGGGAGACCAGCCAGCATTGTTATCAGGGTCTCATTTATTGAAGGCTAAAAGCCTGGTTTTAAGCACACAGTGAGGGGAAATAGGGAGGGGTCGAGGGGGAATGATCAAAGTCCAGAAGGAAGGACATCTGGGAGGATGCTGATGGCAGGCTTGAGACTTCTTGAGATTTATTTCAGAGTCCTGACGCCATTTATCTTGGAATGTCGGTTCCTCCTTAACAGCCCCAGGTGTTTGTTCAGGGCAAGGGTCAGCTGGTTCTCAGGAGCAGCCTTGTGTGAAAGAGGGGGTTTCTCAGCTCCCAACAAAGGATCATTTGGCTCTCAGGTGGGAGCTGTTGAAGGCCTGGTTTTCCACAGCCTGGTCTCTCACATTTCCCCTTTTTTTTTCTTTATTAAAAGTTGGGGGGGGGTGTGGCCTCAAAAAGAGGGTTGGTGAAGCACCTGTCTTAGGCTATGTAGCTTACCCCACATCTAGCACCACAATAACTTGGCCTTTTCAGGTCCTAAGTGGGCAAGTGCCCTGTCTTAGGCTTTGTGAGTGGCCCCCACTTCTGGCACCACACCTTGCTCCAATGGCTTACTCATGCCTTGGGTGGTCATGATGTGTACCCAGCCAGTGGACCCACACTAATCCCGTCATTGGGTTACCTTGTAGCCAATAGGCAGTGTGCATCTGGCTCGTGGCACAATAATACTGCCATCATTGGTTACTCCATAGCTTATGGCCCTCAGCCACTATTAGGAACCATTATTGGGAGCTGGAGGTCACCCTCCCCATCACTGGCATCTCCACAGCTTGTGGAACCAAGAAGGCTCTGTGTCTGCAGCAAGGGTGGAAAACTGAAGGCCAATGGTTGCTCTCTCTGCATCGGTGGAGAAGAGGTATTCAGCTGAGCCTCAGATGTCTAGCCAGTGGTAATACACAGCAACTGGTTTGCTTAAGACAGCATCAATCTGTGACTTAACAAAACTGGTTAATCTGTTAAAAGCCCAGGGGCCAAATGGCAAAAGCAATAGAATACCCACGAAGGGACCCAAAAGGCGGGGTAGTAAGGTGGAGAGCCAAGGAGAAGTAGACAACCAATTTTGATACCATGATTCTTGCTTTTCTCTATTGTGTTTCCTTTCCTCTAAACTGATTCTGATTTCCTCGATGCTGTCTTCAACTGAACCAGACTTATTAGAATAAAAGCAACATTCCTCTTTGAGGGCTGCACAGAGCCCTCCCTCTTGCAGGAACACTAAGTGGAGACCTTGTCTATTTTGTAACACTACCTCAGACAAGGAAACTAAAGAATCTTTCAGATTTTTTAAGCCTCTTCATAATTATTGATTATCTCTATCCACAGCATGGGTAAGCCGAGTATATTGCAATTAGGAGGTGACCAGGGAGGCAATACCTGTTCCTGCACCTGCAGCTCCCAAACCAAGGATCACTGCTAAGGTCACCATGGAGATAGGCTCCCTCTTATCTTGGGGCAGATTAGTGCCTCTTTCCTAAAACCAGAGGAGATCTTCTGCATGGTGCACCATTAACTTTGGCAAAAGTTGAACTAAGACACAGTAATCTCTGTTAGCCAAACAGGTCTGTGTAACCACATAGGTAGTAAGTCCAGTGGAGCATGCTAAATAAGTACCATTAGGTGCTCCAAGGTATAGATAGACAAGTGGCATTTACAACAGTAGTCTGATTGCAAACCTCTAGCAAGACCTAAGAGGGGAGCATGAAAGGCCCCAAAAGGCATGAGACTAGGCCTGACACTTGACTCAGTGTGAGCCCTTCATTTCTCTTGGGGTGCCAGTGAAATTTACTGGTATCATTTGTTGCAATAACCAATCCAAACATTGCCACTCCTTCATTAAAAGGGGGTTGAGAAGAAAAGCACAACCAGAATTCTTTATATTGGGTAGCATTGGCTGCATGCATAGCAGCAATGGAGACATTATCCATGGGCAGAATTAATTCTGCTGAGGAGGGGGGTCCAGCAGGCAGGGTGGGCTGAAATATGGTAACTGAGGAAGAAGTGAGTGAATTGGATAGGCCAGAATTTTTTACAGGCTGAGGGGGTTTGGCCTGTGGGGGCTTACTATGTAAAGCAGGATTAGGACCTATGACAACCCTTTGTGTGATAGGAGTGGTTCTCTGTAACTGTATTTTGAAGGTCACCCCATAATTTTTGTTCTCTTTATAGAGGCGTAGGCCCCATTCAGCCCTGCGCAAATTTAACCAATCAAATTTTTTGCCAGGCTCTGTAAAGGAAATCTCTGCAGTATTACACCAGCCTCGAGAGGTCTGGTTGGAGCTATCTCAGGCATTTGGGTCAGGTTTACTTTTGACCATTATTAGATCCCAAGTGGAAGTGGGCTTCCAATAGGTATCTCCAGTGGTTTCACAACCCGAAGAGGCGCAGAAGTAATCAAAGTTGAAGCCACATTTGTAATTAAGAGTGCGGTCCCTGTGACTGGTGCCAGGGCAAATGTAAATGCCCCATTGGCGTAGGACTCTGGCTAGGGCCCTTCTACGACTCCAACTGGGACACCTGGGGTCCTAGGAGGAAGAGTACCCTGAATAATCAATGGCCTGGGGTTGTGACATGTACATTGAGGGGGTCCCCCAATCCTCATGGCTCCCAAGAGCCAGTTTACAGAGGTCCACCTCTAGGGGTGTCCATGGGACAGAACTTCCAATTGTGGAAGTGGCATTGACTGCATCACCAGCTTCGTTAATGATCAGCCAGGTGTAATTATAAAGGTGGTAAGGGATTTTTCCTTGTTGACTCTTTACTTGTGATACACCTCCTGGAGGGTAGGTGAATGTCCAAATCCAGAGGACCAGGGACGAAGGCCCAATATAACTTCTCTATCATCATTGTCAGGACACTCTACAAACTCATGATCAGCATCATTCTTTGTCCTAGCATCAGCATGTCTCATTGACCACTCTGGCAGGTAGCATGCTCCTTCAGCATCCTGCAGAAAAAAACACAAACATTCCCTCTTCCCTACACTCAGAGAGTTCCTTAGCATAGAAATTTTAAAATTTTGTGGTGTATGGGGATATGATTCTCCCTTTTTTGTATTCAAAAGCCAATTTTTTAGAGTGCGGTGCACACGTTCAAGAATTTTTTGTCTCATGGATTATAAGGAATTCCAGTTTTATGTTCAATTCCAAATTCCTTACAAAATTGTATAAAGTTGTTTCTAGTATAAGCAGGGCCAAAATCTGTTTTATAGGCTGAATGGCTTGTGCCACAAATTTTTGACATAATGTAGGCCTGTTAGCTATGCCTTGAGAAAGAACTATCTATTGATACCTTTTCATTGGCTCTTTAAAATTAATAGAAGGAACACTGAAAGCAAAGCCGTAGTGACAGACAGATAGTAGTGCACTAGGAAAACCATCTTATTGGATGAAGTGTGGACAGCCGAGGGTGGCACCAGTTTCAGGGCAGAAGTGGGGATCTAGAAACATGTCCCTAAGAAGGACTGTAAACATTTTATAAATGATGGGTGTGATAGCAGTCAGAAGTTACCTGATGCCCTTGATAAAACTGAGGGGCTCTGGCGATAAAGAGCTTGAAGGAGAAGCTTAGACTTACTGAGGTAAGACATGCAAGCAGAAAGGCTGAAAACCAATTAGTTGGTGCTCCAACCAACACAGAGAAGCTGATGTCCTTCTGAGGATACTTTCCTTCTCTATAGTAAGGACTTTCTCCATCACTTCGGAGCCTAGCAAGTGGGTTTATGTGTCTGTCCTAGCAGGGTTTGCTTGTCTTGTGGCCTCCAAGAGAGCTCAGCAAACGCCTGGGAAACGGTGGGGGGGGAGGGGCTGGAGGAGCAGATGAAGTAGCTATCAGCTGACTTTGCCTCCCTCTTCTAGGCTTTCACTACTCACAATTCCCGGCCATTACTATTCAGCGCGACATTCTCAAGCAGGTGAGTGTCCAAATCTTTTAAAGCTTTCAAAGGGGCCAGAAACTGGGTGCTCTTGCAGAAAAGAGATTGTTCATCACCCAAACATTGCCTGCGAGTCTCCAAGAAAGATCAGAGTGTAAAGGCCAAATGGGAAACGTGAATGAAAGGGCTGTGCCATGTGTTTCACACCTTTGAATCAAAATCTGATGAATTCTTGCAGGAAATTACGCTAAGACGATAATGTCCGGTCAGGGCAAGGCAGCGCAGGGCTTACCCACAGTTTTTCACAGCCTTGCCAGAGTATTGTAAAGTGCAGTCAAGAGGGGACCACGATGTGACTGGGAAAAAGTGTTGGGGACCTGGGGGCTGTAGCAACGGCCTTGTGGGAGGGGGAGCAGGCACGCGGGGTCAAGGACGCAGGCGTCATGCTTATATAGACTGGTGTTGGCAGTGACGCCAGCACGATGAAGGCCAAAAACGTTAACTTGCTCTTCGCCTTCGTTGCAGTCCTGCTCTTTGGTTTCTCGTGTTTCTGCATCTCCAGGATGAACCAAACCAGTAAGGGTGGGGTGGGGTAGAGTGGAGTGGGGTTGATAGTGGGAAATGAGGGAGATGGGGGGTGCTCTCCATCCTGCCTCTCAGGGAGCCCCATCACCAGCCAGCGGCATGTGGCTGTAAGACTGAAGGGAGAAGATGAGGGAGACCCGGGCGGTCCCTTGCCCTCGGGCTGAGCATACACCCACATCCAGTGGCGGTTGGGCTATAAGCAGCCCTCGCAGACAAAGTGGGACAAGGGACGCGTGCTGATGGATCACATGCTGGCCTCGTGCTAGCAGGTCCCTCCAAAACTGCCCCTTGCCTCTCCTGCTCACCCTTCCTCCAGATCTCTTCAATACGTCGCAAGAGCTCCAGGACTTTCTTACTCCTTTCTCAATAGCTTTAAATATTTTCAGAGAATTTTGGAACATTTACAGAAAGACAGCCAGATCGTCTTTCCTCCCTTTACAAATTAGCTGATATTTCAGCTCAGGAGGCAAAAGCAGGCAGATCTTTATGAGTTCCAGGCCAGCCAGAAAGCTACATAGTAACATCCTGTCTCAAAAAAAAAAAAAAAAAAAAAAAAAAGTAACGACAACGAATTTTATGGGCAGATAGCTCATAGCATAGCAGAATAAACACCTTTTAATTTAATAATATCTAAAACTAAAACTAGTCAACTTTCAAAGGTGTGGGTAGAGACAGGCAGTGTAGGAACACGAGCTGCATACCTATGGCTTAGGTAATGGCTGCTCACTCTTACTGTCCATTGAGCTGTCTTGTGTGGTCTTTGTCATGTCTATGTGGATAAAGGGCACTAGTGGTTGTTGGAGAACCCTACTATTAAGGTTGCAGTCCACCATGTCTGGATAGCTCTCCCAACTTGCTACAAAATGGGGGACTCCCCTTTTCAGTGGGACTTTCCTTTTTCTGTCTAACCTTACTTAGAGCATGTCTCTGATGCCTGACCTCATTTGGAGCATGACCCTGCACAGAGAGCTTTCTGCAACCACTGCATGATTCAAGTCCCATGCTAGCTCTCCTCCTGTGTAATAATTAAGTGATAAATAATTATGACCAATCAGCTGTTTCCACCTAATACCCCTAAGAGCCCTAAATACCCCACCCCTACAACAGTAAAGTAGAGTGGTCTCCCTGAAGCTGACTAGCAGGAGTTCTTCAGTGTCATACCCACAGCCATCCAAGCCCTGCTCAACGCTTCTGCTTCCTCCGTCTTTGTGGGCCAGCGGCTCATAACCCCCGAGGGGAAGGGAGACCCACGCATGTAGTATAATTTGACTATTTTCAGGTAGTTTGGAAGGAACAATCTAAAACACGCTCTTCCTTCTTTGACTTGCTGACTAACATCCCAAATATTGTTTTCTGGGATCTAGGTGCAAGTAAACGGGTAACTTGAAAACAGACGGCCAGTTCTTCAACAGCAGGCCCTATTCACTCAGTGAATTACTTCTCTCTAAGTACATCCAACTGTCTCACACTGTCCATTGACAGGTGTTTTTTCTTAGTTTGAAGGCCCTTCCCTGCCTGTTGCCATATGACAAAGATTCACATGTTCTTCAAGTTTTCAAACGCCTGCTTAACTCAAAAATTCTTCCTACCCGATTCCCAGGCTCCCCACCCTGAGTTTATCACAACTCCCTCCCTGTTTCCAGAGAGTGCTTTGCAGACTCCGTTTTAACAATTATAATCAATTGATTAAGATTGTCAGCCTACACAGAATAGTGAATAAATTGACTGGCATTATTTTCTGTATCTTGTCCCAGTGAGGGGCACAAAGTGCAGTATAATCCAGTCCCATCCCGTCCCCTTCATCATACCATAGATGAATGGCCATCAGGCTGTGGCTACGTTGTACTGGACCTTGTAAACCAAGACAGACAGCTTAGACTTACTCAGTAAGCCTCTGGGAGTCTCTTCTAGTCCGAGTAGTGTTTCTGAAAGACTGACAGAAAGTTGGAGAGGAGAGACCAATCAAGAGGCAAGCAGTACATCCCAATGCACTAAAGCCTCAATGGTAACAAAGAGAAAACTATGGCAGACACTTGTGACTTGGCTTCCCAGGACTTTAGTAAAATGTCATTTCTGACTCAGCAAGGCTGGGGTGAAAGGGTTAAGAGACACCTCTCCCAACAAGCTCACAACTGATGGCGGAGGCGCATTCTTTCTGACACTGCAGCCCCATGGCCCTGAAGTGTGGCCTGCTGCCAGTGAGACCAAAACCACATTTGTCCTTTAACCTTAATAGTTTACATCTAACATCTGAAGTCCTGTAGACTATCTTTCTGCCAAGAAAAGCTTGCCTGCTGGGGTGTGGAAGTGTCTCTGGTCATTCATTTTCAGCATCTGAATAGTGACGCTGTGAGGTAAAAATGTCACACACACACACACACACACACACACACACAGAGAGAGAGAGAGAGAGAGAGAGAGAGAGAGAGAGATGAAAACGAATAGATATCCCACCGATTGTTCTCAAAATTGAAATCTCATCTGGATATACTGGATCCATTGAAATGTTAAATCTCATTCCTTTCAATTTCTCCTTTAAAGTTTACATTTTATGAGAAAGTGTAAACAAACAGACATGGATTCCTTTCTTTTTCCTGCTTGAGATGGTCTTGCTAGACAGCTCTGCCTGGCATGAATCCCACAGTCCACCTGCTTCACCTCCAAGGTGCTGACAATGTGATCCCACACTTAGCTTCTTATTTATTTATTTATTTATTTATCTATTTATTTTTGGTTTTTCAAGACAGGGTTTCTCTGTGTAGCCCTGGAACTCACTCTGTAGACCAGGCTGGCCTCGAACTCAGAAATCCGCCTGCCTCTGCCTCCTGAGTACTGGGATTAAAGGTGTGCATCACCACGCCGGCATTTATTTATTTATTTGTTTGTTTGTTTGTTTGTTTGTTTATATCTAAGAGCAATTTGTGCCCCTCTGTTACAAACATGAGAATCAGTGATGCCTAGACTTACCAGGAGCCTCTCACAGTTTTAAGTTTATTATTCTAGGCAAAGAATCTACCACTGATCTATATAGTCCCAGCCCTGGGGTCATTTATTTAATCTTTTGTATTTATTTACCTATTCACTGGGGAGTCCTAGTGCAGATGTGGAGGTCAGAGAAGAACTTTGGGAGTCAGTTCCCGTCTTATGCCATGTAGGTCCCAGGGACCAAACTCAGGTCATTAGGCTTGGCGGCAAGGGCTCTTCCTTCCATTCTGCCAGCCTCCTGGTATGTTTTCTTTTTTAATGTTTTTTTTTTTTTGTTTGTTTGTTTTTAATAGACGTCACTAGCCAGGCATAGTGATGGATGCCTTTAGTTGAAATACTCAGAAGGAAAAGGCAGGCAGATTTCTGTGAGTCAGAGGTTCTCAAGGCCAGCTTGACCTACAGAGCTCTGGGACAACCAGGGCTACATAGACAGGGTCTGGGTCAATACTGCCCCCCCCAAAAAAAACCCAAAAACAAAAACATGAAAAGCAAAAGGCACTTTGGTCCGTTCTGTGTATAGGCTTGGTTTTGTTTTCTCAGAGGCAGTGATGCTCAAGAGATGAAAGCTTCTACTCGGGTTGATTTTATCTCACACCGTTCATCACTGCCTGAGTAAATGCACAAGCAGCACGGGCACTTTAAACACAGTAGGGACACCGTGACACTTCACGGAGGCCATGCACGAAGAGCTGTGTCTCAGTTATGTCTGTGAACACTTCTGTGTGCCTGACTCTGTAAATAGGGCTCTCTCATGGGAAAGCTCTCCTTCATGTGTGCCAGATTAGTCCATCGGGGATGGTACTGGGTGGGTTGCGTCACCTGAGATGTAGCAACTCCAACACAAGATTCATTTTTGCACAGACAGTTATCCAGGAAACCCTAATCACATATGGGTGTACACAGTGGCCACACCTCAGACCATAGCCACGAAATGAACGCTGGAGATTTATCTGGGCAGTCTAGTTCTTTTTAATAAATCACAACTGACCCTAATGGAAGAGAGAGGGACTCTGTGATCAGGATGTAAAATGAATAAATTAATGGATTAATGAATAAATAAGTAAATAAATAAATGGAAAAAATAAAAGATAAAAATTCTGTCAAATTCCCCCCCCCCAAAAGGTGCTAAGATCAGTTTTTAACGCTGATTAATCCATTTGACTCGTCCATCCATCTGTATAAGGGAAGTCACTGTTTCAGACATAAGGAATTTAGTAAACTCGAACCCCAGATGACTTGCTCTTACAGTCTAAAGGACTCTTCCTACTTGCTAAGCCATCATGCTGATATTAAAAAGAAAGAAAGAAAAGGGGGGACTGTTTTCTTTATCACTGAAATCCACATAACAAGCCCTCACTGGAGTGCTAAGATGAGGAAACAGAAGTAGGCCGTCACGCACTGTAATCTCACAAGTAGATCACATGTTGGAAGGATTAAGCACCCAGTGATGGTTGTTGAAGACAGGGCATCAGCCTGACTGACCCAGCCCTCGTCGTGAAGACCACACTGACTTGGATTCAACTCACAAAGATCCCCCTGCCTCTACCTCCAGAGTGTTAGGTTCAAAGGGGTGCACAACATGCCTTGCCAGGTGAAGATGAATAGTTTTTATAAGTAAAATTACAGTTAATATTTGCCTTTTTGTGTGCCTGTAAGAATTTTTCATCTGTGTATCGTTCCCTAGTAGGTCACCTAGAGATTTTGAAAGGGGGCTGCAGTTAGAAGATGGCTGGTCCCTCATTCACCCTGGACATATCCTGGATCCTTTAACTACTTAAACATCAAATACTGATGTGTTAGTTTTGAGAACTGTATAGAATGATGGCTTACATGTGATACCCGGTTCCCAAGTTGGATCCTGGCAGCGCAGTTCTTCTGCAGCTCTCTCTGTTTCTCCTTCACCTCTGGAAACATGGCCTCTGACATGGCTGTCTCTGATGGTGTCATCAAGGTGTTCAATGACATGAAAGTTCAAAAGTCTTCAACACAAGAAGTGAAGAAACACAGAAGAAGTGAAGAAACACAAGAAGTGAAGAAACACAAGAAGACAGACTGCTCCTTTGCCTGAGTGAGGACAAGAACATCTTCCTGGAGGTGGGGAAGGGGATTCTGGAAGGAAATGTGGGACAGACTGTGGATGACCCCAACACCACTTTTGTCAAGATGTTGCCAGACAAAGACTGCCGCTGTGTGCTCTATGATGCAACCCATGAGACCAAGGAAGCAAGAAGGAGGACCTGCTGTTCATCTTCTGGGCCCCTGAGAGCACACCCCTTAAAAGCAAAATGATCTATGCCAGCTCCAAGGATGCCATCAAGAAGAAGCTGACAGAAAGCCGGGCATGGTGGTGCACACCTTTAATCCCAGCACTCAGGAGGCAGAGGCAGGCACATTTCTGAGTTCGAGGCCAGCCTGGTCTACAAAGTGAGTTCCAGGACAGCCAAGGCACACAGAGAAACCCTGTCTCGAAAAACCAAAAAAAAAAAAAAAAAAAAAAAAAAAAAAAAAAAAAAAAAGAAGCTGACAGGAATCAAGCATGAATTACAAGCTAACTGCTATTAGGAGGTCAAGGACCCATGCACCCTGGCAGAGAAGTTGGTGGCAGCACAGTCATTTCCCTGAAGGGCAAGCCTGTGTGAGCCACCTTCAGCCCCCTGCCTGAAGCATCTAGCAGCTCCAGACCTGCTCTTGGGTAGTGAAGGCTGCCCCTTTCCAGTCAGACCGGAGGGGCTGGGGGATCCCAGCAGGGGGAGGGCTGTCCCTTCACCCCAGTTGTCAAACATCCCTCTGGACCCCTGGACAGGCCTTCTCCCTCCATCCCCTATAGTCCTGGCCTTCCCAAACTGCTTTTGATCTTCTGATTCCTCTTGGGTTGAAGCAGACCAAATCCGGTTCCAGGCACCCAGTCTGGAGGGAGCCTGTATTCCTTTACCTACACCTCTGCTCCTCACTCCTCCCCATCCCATGCTACCAACTTCTAACCACAGTACTGACTCTGTGCTTGTCCGTTTAGATCTGTGTGTAAATAAAATGTGGAAATGACCGTCCCTGCACTGCCTGGTTGATCTCTCCTTTCCCTTGATCGTGGCCACTCATGGAAGCAGGACCAGTAAGGGACCTTCAATTAAAAAAACAAGCAAACCAATAAAAAGGCTAATCAACAGTGTGAAAAACAAGATGATGGATTTCCATGAGAACTTCTTTCTCTAGCTTTACTGGTGACACTGAATAATGCCTTTCAAACTGATCCTCTCTTACTCTAAGACACTGTCTTCAGCTGATGACCCAGAGTGTGTCACCCACATTTACAATGCCCCAGAGGGACAGGTCTTGGTCTGACCCATGTCTTTAAGTGCAGGGTCTAGAAAAACCTCATGCCTGCTCATGTTGAATCTCCTTCCTGATGACACAAATCTGTACCTGATGATTAGAATGATCAGAGGAAAAGAAACCATTATACGGATACTTCAACTTCCAGGTTCTGACCTAGTTTGATTGCTGTTGCTGTGATAAAGCACTCCAGGCAAAAGCAACTTAGAGGAGGACAGGCTCTACTTCAGTTTTGGGTTATAGGCTATTACTGAAAAAAAGTGCCATATGTATACAACCCCATATATAATGGTGAATATATACAATGTCATACAGTATCATATACGTAAACCCCACATGTAGTGCTCTATACAGCACTTTTGTTGTCCAAAACCTTCATTTCACCTGCTACATGCATAAACTATATATTTCTGTTTCCTTTGCAGATAATCAACTAATTAGCCGCAGAAACCATGTTTTGGAGTTTAAGGAAATTATGCTCCGCTTAAAAAACAAAAGTGAAAATAATCACCAAAATCTAATCCAAGTCTTGCATCAAATGAAGCATAAAGCTGCCCACACAACAAGATCATCAGGAAACTTCCGTGCGTGCTGCTCTTGTCTCTGTGAATGGTCATCCATTTTACATAAACTTGGAGGTCTAGACTCTAGGTCACTTTCCCCCAGTAAATAGCCCAACTAACACTGGCTGTTTCATTTCAAAACATGCAAAACTCAGGCAAGCCACATGGAAGATATGCTTTCCCCATCTCTACTATGATCCTGATTTCCCCATCCTTTCTCCAATTCCACCCCCATGTGTGATCAATTCAACAGAAGCAGCCAGAAGCCCCAGTGTCATCTCTCTCACACCCCTCCCCTTGCAGACCTCCTGTCAATAATGTCCCATGCATCTGAGAGCCATCCATCTTCTCCATCACCGTCCCCTCAGCACTGGGACCTTTAGTGTGGGTCCCCACTTTGTTTACATTTTGCAAAACTGTTGAAGAAATTACTTAGGGATAGTGAGAATAGAGTTGCTGAGTGCTGAAAATTTTAAAAGTTACACATTTTGATGAAGGGAGAGCCAATCAAAGTAGCAGAGGTACCAACCACAGCACTTTCTATCCATGCTCCTCCATCTGGGGCTGGCAGCTCTGCCGGCTTCTGGTATAGCTCACCGTGCTGGGCTTAAAAGGCAATGCTCATCGATAACCATTGAGCTACATCACAAAGAATTATAACAATAATTTGCATATTTTCCTTGATGGATAGATTTACTATCCCATACTTTAAAAAAAAAAAAAAAAGGTGTATTAGGGGTTGGAGAGATGGCTCAGGAGTTTAGAGAGCCTCGTATCCTCCCAGAGAACCAGAGTTCTGTTTCCAGAATCCACCTCAGGAGCTGTGACTCCGGCAGGGGACCTTGTGCCCTCTTGAGGCCCTTGCAGGTCCTCGCACACATGTGCATGCTAGGGCGGGCACCCCCACTGCCGGCTTACAAATAAGATTGTTTTAAATTAAAGATTGCATCTCTGCCAGAGAAATAACATTGCTGTGAACTCAGGGGTCCTCTTTTGTCTCTTCCAGTTGAGAAGAAGGTGAACATATTGAATCAGCATGAAACACTTCCTAACCAATTTGAAGTCTTAAAGTTCTTCCTTCCTCATCTAAGGACAGCAGGGAAGCTTTACCCAACTATAGCCACCAGCAAAGGGAGAGCAGGCGGTAAGCACGGTCAGAACTGCAAAACTGAATTCCAGTGTTTTGACCTTCGGGGGAATCTATGTCTTAAATTTTCAGTTAGCATACATAATGATGGGTTTCATTGTAAGATGTATGTGTGTGTGTCATTGTGTGTGTTATCATGTATGTGTGTCATTGTTTGTGTCATTTTATGTGTGTATCATTGTGTCTGTGTGTATTATTGTGTGTGTTATCATGTATGTGTGTCATTGTTTATGTCATCATGTATATGTTATTGCATACATGTCATCTTGTGTGCATTGTTGTGTGTGTGTGTATGTGTCTTCATATATGTGTGTCATTGTGCATGACTGTGTTTGTATGTGTGCATGCGTATGTGTGTGTGTCAATGTGTGTGTCATTGTAGATACATGCGTTTATCATCTCTCTCTTGTCATATGTTCTCTCACTACCCACCCCACCCATGCCGCTTCTCACTGGCTCCCACCTTTCCTTTCCTCCAAGAAAGATTTCATGGTCTAGTTTTTAAGTTTGAAGTTGTAAGATGCTGCTATGCAGACTTCCAGGCATCAGGTGTAAATTTTGCAGAAAATAATCCATTTAGTGACTTGAATTCAAGTTCAATTTCATTACAGATGCTTGGAAAATTAGTTGACATATTTCCAGTACACACGGAGCATCTGCTAAGTGTGTGGAAAATCATTTTCTGTTGCTTGGATAAACCTGATGCTACCTGGTAATCTTTCTGGTTTTTTTTCACATTCTCATGACCAATATCAGCAATTTTTTTTGTAGAGAGGAGGGTTAGGGTTATTTATTTATTTATCATTTTGCTCTTCTCTTTTTTAGACAGGGTCTCACTGTGTAAGCCAGGCTGACCTTGAACTCATAATGTTTTTGTTTCTTCCCCTGAGCTCTGGGGTTATAGCCATGTAGAAGAGGGGGCATTTGAGTTAAGCCTTGAAGTGTGAGTATACAGGCTTCTCATAATAGTCCAAAACACGGCACTGCAATTAGAAGCAGAGGCATTGGGCCAGATCTCAGAATGTCTGACTTTCCCCAAATCTTGTTTGTCCAGTGAGCGTGCAGCCCATGGTCAGACTCCTAGGCTGCCTGATCCTACATAGGGCTTTGCTGGAACAGGTCCATGCTCATGTATACCTGCCTCCCCATGCACTACAGTGGCAGAGCGGGGTTTAGCTGTGACAGAAACATCATGGCACAACAACTAAAAGCCTGTACTGTCTGACAGAAGAGGTTTGCCAGTCCCTGGATGAGACAGCTCCTTGGGAGTAAGCATGTATCACATGCCTCTGACACATAGCCCAGGCCTCCAGTGTGAGACAGTGGGTCCAGGGGACTCCGATTGACATCTACTAAATTCCTACTGTGTTCCCCAACCTAAACTCTTGTTTTCGTTGTTCTGCTTAGTCCCCAGAACCCAGGGCAGTGAGGTAATTACTATCTACTCTGTCTTAACCCACCCATGAAACTGAGTCTGAGAGGGAACAAAAGGATCTTTAGAGCTCACATTGTCAATATCTCTATCAGAATCCCCTTCAGAACATTCTGAATGCGGTGTATGTGCATGTGCATGTGTGCGTGTGTGCATGTGTGCATGTATGCGTGTGTGTGTGTGTGTGTGTGTGTGTGTGTGTGTGTGTGTGAAAACTATAGTTTACAGAAGAAGTTGAAAGACAACAGGAAAAAAATACATAGAAACTATAAGATACTAGGCTATAGAATAGAGATAGCCTAAACTAAGTATAAACAGATATCAACAGTGGAGAAAACAGAGCTCAGAAGGCTGGTGTGGCACTCAGACAACGGAGCGACCAAAACTACCCATGGAGGCTTAGTTCCTGTCTAGATCACTTGGAGCCTGAAGTGGCTTCATTCATGTTTTCCACAAAGACAATATTTCATGGTATCTTTTCTGCTTGGGCTCCAGTACCTCTTCAGAAAAAATGGACAGGAGAGCGAGCCCTTGTGGGGCAATGTGTACTGAGTTAGGTAGGTAGAAGCTGTATTAATGGAAAATGTTTCACTTTATTTCCTCTACAACAAAACATAAGAACACTTTGGAGTTAGTGCACTTATTCATGACCCACTGCAAATGACAGGAAATGAAAACTAGACAGAAAGTAACACTGCAGTATCATCTGTAGTATGGCTCCGAATGCTCTTCTTGACAAGGAAGAGACCAACTCACTCCCGGGGGTAATTGTGAGCTGATGGTAAACCATGGCTTGTCCCACATCTGTGCCCCTGTCTGCAGTTTCATTTGCACTGGGAATCTCCACCATTAACAGAGGGAACCACACCTACCTGAAGCAAACACTGACCTCTGTTCTCTCCAGAATGACTCCCGAAGAAGAGGAGGACTCTGTGGTCATCATCTCTGTCGCTGATGTATGTATGTATGGAAAGAATGCTTCCTCATCCTTCTCTAACCTCCTAAATCCATGGACTATTCCATTAGGAATATTTCTTCACTTAAAGGAAACAATCCACATATACCTTTCAGAGAGTCTAGGTTAAAATATTTAGCACTTGCTGTTCCAAGAACTATATATGTAAACATGAATCTTATGGGAGAGCCATCAGATTGTTAAAACTGAACTGTATTTAGCATACGATGCTTGCATTTGGTAAGATAAGAAATTATAAAATTAAATTATAAAATCAATTAACTTAATTGTAACAATACATTTTAAATAGACTATTAAAACCATTACTGATGAAATCTGCCAATCTCAGCGAAAGGTTGCTGTGTGAATCATTAAGAACCATTAAATACCACGAACTGAAGGCTCCTAGGCCTGCGGGGCTACAGAGAATTCCTCCAGACATTATGTGTAATCTGCACAATATCTCTGTGAAGCATGTCTCACTATCCTGATTTTATGTATTTTTAAAGTACCATCCTCCTTTTTGTTTGTTATTTAAAACAAATTTTAAATTTAAATATATTTTGAACAAATTCTTTCCCTCCACCAAGTCCTTCCAGATCCTCTCCCCTACCCTATCTACCCTACTTTAAGTTTCTTCTATAAAAACTCAATACAACACCCCCCCAAAAAATTAAAAAACACCACCACCTCTCCCCCATGGAAACTATGTAGTATTTTCTGAACACAAGCAAGTTTTTAAAATAAATGTGTATTAAGCCATGGTGGCATTTCACACATAAATTCCCTGGAGCAAAAGTGTTAACACTAATAAAGCCATGAGGCACCCTGAGTTTCAGCAATTTCTCTTCTTCTTTTTAGACTGATGAAAGTTATTTAAAATCTGTTGTTCGCATGGTTAAAACCAAGTAAGTACTTTCTGATAAATTTCAACATCAGCCACTCTCCAGTCTTACGCTCTGCTTTTTCCTGTCCAAATGTATCACTATTTACTTATCATAGTCTCTTTAGTGAATCTGAGGCACGGAGATGAGCCTGTGGCCTTTTCTAGTCTGTGATAAAGAATAGCACAGAGAGTTTGCAGGCTGCTTATTAGAATTTCTATTTTCTTGCTGTCTCTGACTCTATCTACAGATAGGGAGAAGGCAGAGATGAGCTGATCTAAAGGTAAAAGTAGACGTGCTGGGGCAGATGAGATCAGAAAGCTCATGCCTGCCATAGAATCCGCTGGGAAGGCACAGCGGTCCAAAGGGCAGCATGCAAGACTTTTGGAAGTTTAAGTGTATTTGGAGCATAGATATCTGAGGAAGGAGGTAAAATTTGGAATTTCCTTTTGACCAGGGCCAGAAGCTTCGGCACTGAGCTGAGTCTAGCTAACAGGAGTGTATCCAGCAACAATGTAGTGTGTTTCGGTTTACCCTGCTTAGTAGTTGAAGTGGATAAGGACAAAAAGAGTGGGGGAAAGTCACAAGTTAGAAAACAAGGAAGTACCCGATGTATAAGAACACTTGGGATTTGCTATGTAGTTGCAGAGATAAAGTAACTGGGAGCTACAAAGATGGTTCAGCTGGTGAAAGCAAAACAAAACACTTAAGTGTCTTGTAAGCCTGATGACCAGAGTTCAAATCCCACAATGAAAAAAACAAAGCCAGTGGCCGGGCAGCCCATCTGTAATCCAGTGTATGGGAGGCAGAGGTGGAATCCCTGAGCAAGCTGACTGGCCAGACTGGCTGAGTTGGTGAGCTCTCTAAGATTAGTTGGGAGATCCCACCTCAGTAATAAGGTAGAGAAAGACCAAGGATGACACCTAAACTCAATCCCTGGCCTCTACACACAACATAGGAACATGAATAGATACATATATGCACATATAAAAATCGGTGGCTTCAGAAATTGCTATAGTTTGTGGCTGAAAATGAAGACTAAGGAAGGTATGTGAGAGCTGGAGAGACAGCCCAGCTCTTAAGGCAAGGGTCGCAACCAAAACTGTAAGAAAAGTGTGTAGAAAAATGTTACCACACAGGATTGCAATAGACTAAATCTCTCTCCATCAGTAAGAGGGATTATATTGCCAAATAGGAAGTTATTTGGCCTTTTGTACCTTTGGATTGGGGAGATGTTGTCTGCAGTTTAAACTTCATAGTACCCTCTGCAGTCCAAGCTTGTCTATGAGTTTGGATACTAAAATTCTATGTGACTTTTATTTGCCTCTACTTAGTTCCTATATATGCCTTTAAGTTATATAATTTCATTTTAAAATTAGATGCTCCGTTACTTATTTTTAGTCCTTGCTGAACTTAACTATTCTTTCCACCTATACAAGTAGTTTTACTCTCTGAGGAAATATTAGATTTATTTCTTTTAAGTTTTACACCAGAAGATGGGTGTAGCAGCAGACTATATAATCCTAGTACTTTAGAGACAGAGGCAAGAGTACCAGCCATAGTCCAGTGGGCTGTAGAGGCAAGTCAGGCCACATCTAGCTAGCCATTTAGTTGCCCTCAGAAACTATGCTGTTGTTGAGTGGAGCTCTTTGTAAATATCCACTAAGGAAGTGATCTGATGCTGCAGTTTTCTTGTAGCTACTTTCCTACTGTAACTGCTCTTTCTCTTCTCCTGGCTGTCAAAGGATGCCTCTGGTTGTAACCTTAAGAAAACTCATAGTATCTATAACCCTGTGAGAAATTTACTTGATATTTTGTATCCCGATTTTTTTTATTTTTTATTTTCCTGTGTTCATGAATGCCACAGTTTGTGTATGGAGGTCAGTGGACAACTCTGTGGTAACTGGTTCTCTATTCCACATCGATGTGGGTTCCAGAGATGGAACTTGGGTCACTGGGCTTGAAGGACAAGGGTCTTTACCCACTGAGCCATCTTGCTGGCCCATATATTTTAGTTTTTAAATATGTCTTTCATTAGTCTATAAATACTTGGGTTAGCAAACAGTACTTAAATGTTATTGGTATTAGATTGCAACCTGTAAGGTAGCCCAAATCAATATGTTATATGACCCACATAAAGAAGATATTTTAAGTATTGGCTTTAGTTTGGTAAGTTAAGGAATTCAACTCTATTGGTATTCAACCTTCCTTTGCTTGATTTATAGATTCAGAAAACAAGTGCAGTCTGGCGTTTTGGAGGTCATTTCAATTCCCACCCTTTTTTATCCTCAAACGTTACTGGACAAGACAACGAAGAAGGACTCAGAAAGGTAAGTCAAAGAATGGGATCTGAAAGAGAGTATATCCCGAGGATGTCTTGGAATAGGCATCTGGGCGATGATCAAGCTTCAGCATGGGGACATGGGGAGCCAGGTCGTGCTGGACTGCAAGGGATGTCTGTGTATCCCGATCTGAGTCCAGTACAATGACATTTAGCTGATGCCATGAAATTAGCCATGGTATCATCCCATGAAAATAAGCAAAAGATCCACGAGGAATCCCCATCAGCCCTCCCCATTCTGAATTAGCTAGTAAACACCTGCCAGCACACTGCTAACGATGTTTTGCTCCTGTTCATAGACAACAATGAGCAGAAACACAGTTGAGGTGGTAGGGAAGCCTGGGGTTTGAATTCATTGCTCCTAGAAGTTCCTCCCAGCTTTTCTCCGAATTAGTCATTTTAGACAAGTAAATTGGCCTTTTCCCCTTAATTTCCTCAACTTTGCCAATACAGTCAGTGAAATGCTGTAAATGCATATGTTTAGTAGACAAACCAGGTCATTTGGAAGCTGCAAGAATAAAACCTGACAGTATTTATGAAAGACTGTTAAAAAAAATTGAAACCTTTATATGCAGGCAAATGTTTATATATTTCTGGTAATAAGTGTGATATTTTGGGAATGTATTCAGTTGATTTCTCAAAAATAAATAATAATAAAGAGTAGGCTTGCCATAAATTTCTCCCCTGAGAACCTTTTACACGCTCATATCGTGTGCGGTGTGTTTAAATCTCAAGGTACATCAGAGTTTTGTTTGTCCCTTATCAAGTGTTTCACTCTGTGCTCTGGAAGTTTCTGAGACCTTTGCTTTTCTGCAGCTTTTCTTTCTCAGTCCTCTGCCTTGAAATTCTACACCGTAGTTCCCAGGACCTTCCCACTGTCAAGGTTGTTCCAGGCCTGCTCTGGCTTAGACTTCTGCTCAGTCGTCTTCTCTTAGACGCACACTCCGTGGTCAGAAGATTCTGTACTTCACATGACACCAAAGCCAAAGCTTCCCAAATGTCACAGGACAGACACCCTTCCTACTGCGGTTGGTCTCCAGCACCCCTGACCCCTGGCCCAGCTCTCCCTGCTCTGTAGCTGAGGTGGCTAGCTCCCCACCATGCAGGCCTGGGCAGCTGAGGTGGCTAGCTCCCCCACCATGCAGACCTGGGCAGCTGAGGTGGTTAGCTCCCCAACACTGCAGGCCTGGGCAGCTGAGGTGGCTAGCTCCTCCACAGTGTATGCCTGGGCAGCTGAGGTGGCTAGCTCCTCCACAGTGTATGCCTGGACAGCTGAGGTGGCTAGCTCCCCCACCATGCAGACCTGGGCAGCTGAGGTGGCTAGCTCCCCCACCATGCAGACCTGGGCAGCTGAGGTGGCTAGCTCCTCCACAGTGTAGGCCTGGACAGCTGAGGTGGCTAGCTCCCCACCATGCAGGCCTGGGCAGCTGAGGTGGCTAGCTCCTCCACAGTGTAGGCCTGGACAGCTGAGGTGGCTAGCTCCCCCACACTGCAGGTCTGAGCACTGTCTTTTAGCTACAAATGGCACTCAGGCCCTTTCTGCTCCACTCTTTCCATCTTTTTGTACAGTGATCTTCATTGTCAACATCTTTACTCCACACTTGATCTAACTGCTCTAACTTTCCCAGTTCTGTTTGTATTTTCCTAATAGTCTGTGAGACCCCAGGGCAAGAACCGGCTTGTGTCCTGTTCTGTTCTCCAGGACATGGCCTAGTGTCCTGTTTGCTGATAAATCACAGTAAGATTTCTGTATACTTTCATGTGATCAAGAAAGTATATTTAGTTTGCTGTTTGTTGTTGTGGTAAAACATTGGCCAAAAGCAGCTTAGGGGAGGAAAGGATTTATTTAGCATAAAGTTCCACATCACAGACCATCACTGAGGGAAGTCAAAGCAGGAACTCAAAGCAGGAGTTTGAAGCAGTAACCAATGGAGAAATACTTCTCCCTGGCTTCATCTCCAAGTCTTGCTCAGCTACTTTCCTTATACAGCCTAGAACCACTGGCCCGGAGATGAAACTGCCCACAGTGGACTGGGCTCTCCAGCACCAATCATTAATTAAGAAAATGCACCTACCATTGCCTGTAGGCCAACCTGATGAAGACAATCTCTCTTTCTAAGTGAGTTCAGTTTTTGTCAAGTTGACAATAAACAGACCAGCATAAATAGTTGGTACAGCTTATATCCACTAGAAATGGCAGAAAGTCATGAAGCCAGCACAGCTGTTTGACACAGCTTCCGCACAGCCGAGCTGAGTGCTGTATTCACTGTCGTTTCTGTCTCTCATTTTTAGGTTTTTGTCTCTGTGTGTCGCATTCTTGGGAAGTTTCTGTATCATGATTCATTTTGTCCTTCCTGAGAAAATTATGCCTGAATCTTTTAAGGAATGTCCCAAACTTACTATCCCTTCTGTCTCTAGGGAAGTAACTTTATCTGGCCCGATTTGGAAGTCTCATTTACACCCTGGAGACAGTGATAAGCACAGATAAGTGCAAAGCTCGGAACTTCTAAATGAGGTCATAACCCCAGGAATCTTCCCGGGGTACCCTCCAGCCCTAAGCAAACTTAGACAGTATAATTAGAACAGGGTAAACTGGCCAGGAGAATTGTTAACAGATTCAAGGCCTCTTTTCACAATATGCCCAGTGCTCTCTTAAAAACGTAGTTTAAAGATAGAGGATATCAAAGCGTACATCCCTGGAGAGATAGAACTCAGTTCATAAAATAGATTGACTAAAATAACTTTTCCTACTGAATAGCGTAGATAATAAAATGACATAAAAAAGGAATTAGGTATTAGTATTTGCTTTTCATAGAAGTCTGGGTCAGATATTTTCTATTTGTCTGGAGCACTTTAAAACTGCAAATACTGCCAGCTTAAAAGTAGGCTGTCATATTTGCATTGGTGGAGACATTCTTTAGATTTTCTAAACTGGAGTTATAGGGCTGACAATGAAAATGAAATCTGTTCTATTTGAACTTTCTAATTGGGACAGAACTTATAAGCCTGGACATGTAATGAAAAATCAAACACATGTCCGGAGACAAAATGATGTAATCTGTACTTCTTGGATAATCACTAGTGTGTCTTTGTTTTGTGAATCCTGTATAAAGAAAGAAGCAACCAGCTTGCTAGTTGGTCAGAGCTTATCTACTTATTTCCTCTATGGGGACCCTGTGAACTGCCAGGGGCTCGCCCCTGGAAGATAGTAACCTTATTACTTAAGTAAAAATTTAGCTAAAACGCAAAATAGTTTTAGCTAAAACATAGTCTGTGCTTGTTCTAGTTTAGCAGAGGCAGGTAGTGCCCATTCAATGAAGATGAGAAGCTCCTTAGTATAATTTAATATAGATATATTTACTTTTATTTACTTTTTGTATTGTTCTATCAGAAAATGTAAGCTATTTAATTACTGAAATATGCCTGTAAGTTAATCTGCTATAATGAACATTAACCGATTGTATTGTTTACTTTTAGTTGGCAAATAAAACAAGTATTGGACTTCTGTATTCTGATGCTGTATGCACAGCCCAAGGCCACGTATTATTTACAGGTGAAAACTTGATGTACATGTGCTTTAAACAAAAGCATCCCTCTTGCTGTCCTTTCTTTGTTTGCTTTCAACCTGAGTTGCTCTGCCTTAGTCTGTAGCCAAGCAAATAGAATATATTTATAGAATCAATATGCCCAAAGGAAGCTTAAGATGGAGTATATATTTGTCTTCTTGCTGTGTTTACTGTAACAGAGAACATTAAAGTTAATGGGCACAAGCTGTAACAAAAATCAAAGCTACTGAGAGGAATTAGAAATCACCCTGTGAGCCCAGCATGGTGGCGCACGCCTTTAATCCCAGCACTCAGGAGGCAGAGGCAGGCGGATTTCTGAGTTCGAGGCCAGCCTGGTCTACAAAGTGAATTCCAGAACAGCCAGGGCTATACAGAGAAACCCTGTCTCGGAAAAAAAAAAAAACAAAAAAACAAAAAAACAAAACCAGAAATCACCCTGTGTTCATGCCTAAACCCACAGGCTCACAAACAGAAGCCCTTATTACAGGGCTTGCTGTGGAGCTACCCAGATATCGACCACACCCTTCCTCTCACTTTGTGAGTGGCACAGTTCTATGCTTCCTTTGTACAATACAGAAATGAGTCCGTCCTGGGTATGCATCTCCTTCCCGTCACTTCCAAATTGCCAAACAACAGTGACTCAGGTCCCATAATAAGTATGTGCCTCTCTACAAAGAAATGTCTGCACTTGTGATGCTTTCAGAATTACCAGTGGAGGGCCAGGAAAAAGCTAGAGAAAGGCAGAAAGCCAGCTCCTCCCTAAGACTGCAAGAAAAACAAATCCTTTTGTTCCATAGTCAGTGGTGAAGTAAAGGAACACCAGGTGCAGCCCGAGTTCCTTCCGTTCCGGAACCACAGTTCTGCTTTGTGCCCTCCTGATGCAGGACACTGCATAGCTTAAGGATCTCATGTCATGTGTGTAAAATCAAGACAGAGCTCTCATGCTCCCCCCTTTCCTAGGGAAGCCTCCATTTAAGGATCCCAGCATCATCCTTCTCATCACTGATGTGTGAGTGGGAATGGTTACCTCCTTCCTTCACTCTCTCAGTCAAGGACCATGGTAGCTACAAACAGAAATACTGCAGCATTATCTTATGGTACCTACAGACAGAAATACTGCAGCATCATCTTGGGCACAGAGCAAGTTTATTTGTCATCCTCGTGATGTTTGTGCTTCTGTTCAAAGTTACCATGTCCTAGTCCTTCGATGTGTTTTATCAAGAACTTTGGGGTGTGTCTTAGTCCTGAGGACAGAGTCCTAGGGACTGAGATTAATGGTTCCAGACAGAAGGCCTCTTCACTCTGTCAGAGAACACAGTAAACACCTCCATGAAGACTGGACATCATCAGACCCTAAGTCCACTAGCACATGCACCCGGGACTCCCTAGAGCCCAGAACCACTAGAACCAATCCGCTTTACTATTGTGTGTAAGCCAGTCTGGGAATCTTGTTATAAAACCAGAATGGACTATGATAATCTCAAATTAAATGCTGAAATGTTGATGAGAATTAAAATGGATTCACAGGGGTCTCAAAGAGACTTGAGTAGAAGGTCAGCCTTTAGAAGAGAAAGAAGAAAGGGTTTCATTAATCTCATAACTAGAGAATGAAATTTGACTAACTGTAAATAGCCTTTGTGAATTAAACTAAAGATTATCATCTCATCCAAGACATTTTCAGTGGATTCTAGTGAAAATACTATTTGTCTTTGAGATTAAATTTAATGGTATCATTTAGGGGTATTAATGATTTTTTTATTTGGCTTTTTTTCTCTAGCTAGAAGATGATATTGTAGCAAAAAAGATGTATTTTACAAAAATGAAAGATTTTGTAAATAGTCTCACTTCAAAAAATTGGTTTTTTATTGAGTTTTCAGTCCTTGGATTTATAGGTAAGCCATAGTCTATCATGGAGATCACACTGGCTCAAGCTCTCCTTTCTCCTTTCATTATTTACTTATGTATTTATGTATTTATTTATTTTCTTACTAAGACAGGCTCTTGTTATGTAGCTCAGGTTGGCCACAAACTCTTGTCCAGGGTGAACCTCAGAACATTAATCCTTCTGCCTCATTCCCAGATGCTAGGATTACAGGTGCATGCCACTATTCTCCGCTTAGAGTAAAGGTTTGTTTTCCTGTCTGTCTGTCTGTCTGTCTGTCTGTCTGTCTGCCTGGGTTAACATATTTTGATCACTTTTTTCTAGTAGACACCATAAATAAGCAAATTAACACACGTTATACAAAGATAAAATTGGGAGCTACGCGTATGCGCCTGTTCGGTGACAAGGATGTAGTGTCCCTTTTATGGACAGGAATGCTGATGGACAGGGTCCAGCCCGAGTTGGACAGTGTGTGCACAGCACACGCTAGACTGAAGTCCAATCTCAATACTTCAACCAACAAACTGGCCAATTAAAAAGCCAGCTGACTCTCAGGGAAGTAGAGTTTCAAGGAAAGTATTTCAGGACTAGGGTACTTGAGTATCTAATCTCCAATATGTCCAAGTTGCTACTCTTAATTTCCTGTAACATTTGAGTTTTCACGGTGTTACACCTCACTGCTCAATGAGAGAACAGCCCTGCTCTCAGCATGCCTGCTCCTCTGAATGTGACAGACAGCACTTCTGCCGTATGCCCACTCATGAGTCTGCTTTCCTCCGCAGGAAAACTCTTTCGATCGAAGGACCTCACTGACCTTGTGCATTTTTTCCTGATGTTCTACGAAACAAAGCCCATAGATATACTTTTAGATGACATTTTCCTGATTCGGGTGTGCAGCTTGAGGGAGCCTCCTGTGAGTGTCCCTGGTGGGGGTGCGCGGCTGGGGGGAGCCTGTTGTGGATGCTTGACTTACTTAGGGTTTTACTGCGGTGAACAGACACCATGACCAAGGCAACTCTTATAAGGAAATTTAATTGGGACTGGCTTACAGGTTCAGAGGTTCAGTCCATTATCATCAAGGCGGGAGCATGGCAGCACCCAGACAGGCATGGTAGAGGAGCAGCTGAGAGTTCTACATTTTGTTCCAAAGGCAAACAGGAGAAGACTGCCTTGGCAGCTAGGATGTGGATATTAAAGACTACACCCATAGTGACACACCCACTCCAACAAGGCTATACCTCCTAAAAGTGCCACTCCCTGGGCCAAGTTTACACAGACCACCACAGTACCTGTACAGAAACATCAGAGAGGCTGAGAAAACATCCAGTCACATGATCATTGCAATATGTTACCAAAAATCAATGATCTGGTGAACACAGCAGAATGTTAAACTTCTGTGTCCTAAATTTTGCTGACATTTCATAATATTCAATGAAAAGAGGATCCAAAATAAGGCTGGGAAAAGTCAGGACACAGAGACAAAACAAAACAAAAACCCAGCCCCTAAAACAACAGCAAAAAAAAATAGAGGTAAACAAACAGAAAAATAATAAGACATAAATCTAAACATTTCAATATTTCCACTAAGCATAAATTGTCAAGATGCACTGAAACAGATTATCAGAATAGATTTTTTTTTAAAAATAAATGTTACATTTTTTTCTGCCCAAAATGTAGGGTGCAGATTAAAAGTCATAGATGGGAAAAGACAGACCAGGCATAGTTGGTAGTGCCCCCACAGTTTCTATAGCGGACCCCAGAGCAACAGAAAACAGTTTGGGGATACTATTCCCGATAGTCAGGTGTTCTGGATGGTTCCACAGGGTCTGCCAGACTTCAGTTTCAAGAGAGATCTATCTTGATAAGTTACAAATCTGATAAATTGAAAGGGAAGATGAAAGGTACCAGCCTTAGAATGAGAAAATATGGGGTCTCAGACCTTACAAGATAATGGATTCTACAATCACATGCATGTAATCTCATCAATTGAGAAAGGAAATGGCCTCTCATCAGGCCTGACACAAAGCCAAACCTCATCCATGATGCAGCGGACAACCCAAATAAGCTGACATGTATGACAGAAACTCAGCGAATAACTGAAAGTCCTCTGAGAAAGGAATATGCAAGCCCAGGTGTTTTCATACGTGAGTTCTATCTAAACATGTAGAGAATAAATAACACCAATACGATGAGTTTTACATTCTTCCACTTTTTAAAAATATATCTTGCCTCAAGTTTATTTGTAAAAGCTGCATAAGGCACCGACCACCTGCAAATAGCATGTAGGTGTCCCACTCTGGTCTGTCTGTCTTCACAGTGGCAGATAGAAACCTGGGCTGTGGGACCCTTACAGGGACCTGGTCACCTCTGGGAGCCTGAGTCAGAGCTGCAGTATCAACCTTGGCTTGAACTTTGGGTTTGAACTTGAACTTGGGTGACAGAGACTGAAACCCTTGGCCACACACCCTGAAATCTGCTTCCACAGCTTGCGATGAGTGGTAAAAGCCAGATGGTGGAGTTCACCTCGGGGCCCTCTAGCATTTTGGGCTTAACCAGTTGCCTTAATGAAAGACACTGTGCATGTGCTCACTGCCTTTGCATTGTCTGCCAACCTCATCTTCCTCAGGAATGTAGTAGCATCGACCCCTTAAGAGATTGCTATCTTTGTGACCCGAGTTTCTGAGCCATTTTTGAGATTGGTTGTATGTGGTGTGGTTCTTGGACTTGGCCATGTCTGTAAAGTTAACTTGTGGCTCCCAAAGCACCTGGGACTTTTTGAGTGATGTGTTGAGTTCTAGACCAAGGCCTCACCTGTGCCCAGCAAGACTTTGACTCAGGGACAGGACACATCAGCCCCAGGGTTTTAGAGAACTGGATAAGAGGAGGTGCATCCAGCATGAGCCAGACTACATGAAACCCTAAGAGCATACAGAAAGAGACAGAGCTTACCAGCACTTGGAGGGTCAAGGCAGGAAGATCATGACTGGGAGCCAATCTGGGCTACAGAATGAGGATGAGATCAAGCTGAGCTACACAGTCAAAGACACACACACACACACACACACACACACACACACACACACACACAGTGATGGTAGAGAACCAAGATAAAAATGGTAAATCCCACATGAACATAAATACAAAAGTCTCCATTGAAATGGCAAAAAACAATATGGTGAATTAAAATTTAATTACATTAAAATTGAAGTTGAATATAATATACCCTATACATTTAAGGTTTAAGAAGAGAATTGGGAAAGAACTCAGCAACAGAGCACTCACAGAGCATGTGTGGCTCTCTGTGTCCCTTAGTGACCCTGCCACTCAATACCACAAAATCCAGAAAGTCTCAAATCAAACAAAAGGCAGTGCTAAGGAAGCAAAAGCCATGCGCTAATGTCAATCAAGGTGCAAAAGTCATGTGATAATAGTCATGATTAAAAGAACGTTTAAACAAACGAGGGTAGAGCAGAGCTCGGTTGAGCTGCTTCTGTGCTGTGTCGAGGAGAGCACAGCAGAGACAGGAGGATCTGTGGACCACATACAGGTTCAGGGAATGCCTTGAATTGTATCACAATATGTAGACAATTCATAAAAGTTAACAGTTAATAAACAGTCTAATTTTTAAGAGGATTCGGGGCTCTGGAGAGACGGCTCAGGATGGCTCAGGATTAGGAGCATTTGTTCTTGTAGATGACCCAGGTTTGGTCCCCAGAACCCAAGTGTCTCACAAGGCCTGTCACTAAGGAATAGTCCAGGGGAAGTACCCATTTTATGTCTTCATGGAGATTATCTAAACCGTTTCCATTAAGTACAGTATAAACTTTGTACTTTAATCGAATTCTTTTCCAATTTAAGAGGAGATTTTGGAGATTCCAGTTTGATGCAGAGTTAAGGAGTATAGATGACAAAGCTGTGACAGTGTGCTCTGACAGAGTCTTACAGACAGGAAATGCACTGAAATCATGTGAGCTATTGAAATGAAAAGGGAGAAGAGCCAGTTGTGTGGATCATGGCTGCAAACCCAGTACTCAATAGGCTGAGGTAGGAAGGTTGTCCTGATCTCAAAAGTCAGAATAGACTATATGATAAGTTCTTCCACAGCCTGAACTATGGCATAGTGAGACCTTGTCTCCAAAAAATAATAATAATAATAAAAATAAAAATAAATCAATCCACAACTACAACCAAAAAAAAACCCCTCTACTTTAAGAGAGAGAGAGAGAGAGGAAACAGAAACCTGCAGAACATAGCCTTGCTTTGTGGGAGTTCATAGACTCACACACTTTCATGAGGCCACCCCATACCTGTCTCTTCCACTGGGCAATTCTTATGTAGGAAGACCCCGGAACTGAATGTTTCATGCCAAATTTTAAATATTAGTACAGAACCCTAGAACAAAACAACTCTAAAACGATCCTATGGACAGTAAGTGTGGTAGAAAGTGGTACTGGGGCCCTGTGAAGATGCCCACTTTCCTTTCCTCAGCGGAGATGTTTGCAGCAAAAGAAGGGATTTCGAATTCAATACAGACCATCCCTGTTCCAGCATGTGGGCACCCAGTCATCATTTCCAGGACGAGAACAGCTCCTCAAGGTAAGATTCTGCAATGGAACTTGGGTGACATACCCTCAATGAACTTAGAAACCTTTAGAAAAGAGGAGGACACATGAGGCACGCTATGACCCTGTCATCGGTGACCCTTCTCTGTTATGGAGTTTATAGATGTACCAACCACCTTCTAAGAACCTGTCATCTACCACAGTAAAAAGAGTTTGGTGTACATAAATTTATTCTTTTTAGCTTTGTGGTCCAATAAGTCTTAGAAAGTGTTTGGGGGTAAAAATACAGCAGCTGTCACTATTTTAGTCTAAAAATCAGGACTATTTGAAGACCATTTCAGAACTAGAAAGTTCTTGTAAATGTAATTGGAATTTTTATTTAAGTCACTATTGGTTAGGTCAAAAATATCAGCATCATTTAGTGTGTAGTCATTCTTAAATTTTATATCAACTATGGAAACAGTTTTATTGTATCTGTGACAGAATGCCCATGACAGTCAACTTAATGTGCAGGACAGATGTGTTTCAGGTCCCAGTTCCAGAAGGTTCCCCCTGGCCTTGCTCAGCCCTCTTGCTCTGGGTTGGTGGTAGCGCAATGCATCATGATGTAAACACAGGGCAGAGAATCTGATCATACAAAGGGGTGAAGTCACAAGGGCACCCCCCCCCAGGAACCCAAATTCCTCCCCTTGGGTTCCATTGTTTAAAGGCTTCACCACTCTAGCAGTGGCAGGAAAGCTTCATACACGTGCCTATAGGGGATGCTTACCCAAACCACAGTGACATGGTGAAGAAGAAACGGCTCAGGTTTTGTCCCAGTGACTGCAGGGTGGTTATATGACCCTGGGAAGTCCCACACTCCTCTTAGCTTAGCTTACTTCTATAAAACCAGGAATTTAAATCATCCAGAAGGCTGCTTCTACCACTGAAATACCATTGACATCATCACACAACAACAACAACAAAATGATTACATGGAATTTTTTTGTCAACCAAAATGGAAGTGCACACATCTATCTGGCTATTTTTCAAGCCTTCCCTTCTCTCCCTCTTGCACTGGGTCCCACTTAACTGTGCTTCACCCACGGCAGGGATGATGTGGTAGGCTCTGCCAATGTTGGGTGCCAGTTGTCAGGGAAGGTACAATCCAAGAAGAAGATCAGACAAAGAATATCCTGAAACAACCAAAATTATCTGCTGGGAATCTGTATGCATACTGTAACGACACCGTCATATACATAAATCAATGCGGCAGATGCACAGAAGAAAATCTGTCTCTGCGATCTCATTGCTGGGGTAATGGCACCCCCCCTCTTACATTACATATTTGCCTGGCATGTTGGTTTGAATGTGT
>LR749487.1:3402982-3499861 GCA_902729485.2 Mus minutoides | reverse complement strand
AAAAAAAAAAAAAAAAAAAAAAAAAAAAAAAAAAAAAAAAAAAAAAAAAAAAAAAAAAAAAAAAAAAAAAAAAAAAAAAAAAAGGATGTAGAAGACTTTAAAAGGGACATATTAGGGGCTGGTGAGATGGCTCAGCGGGTAAGAGCACCCGACTGCTCTTCCAAAGGTGATAAGTTCAAATCCCAGCATCCACACGGTGGCTCACAACCATCCGTAACGAGATCTGGCTCCCTCTTCTAGAGTGTCTGAAGACAGCTACAGTGTACTTACATATAATAAATAAAATAAATCTTTAAAAAAAAAAAAAGGAACATATTAGCCTTTGTTTTTCTTCTTTTGAGACTTTCTGTTCTCCATAGCTCATTTTTTCTGGGTTGTCTATTATCTTGATGTTTAAATTTTGTAGACAATTGTATATTTGGAATATCTAAATCTCTAAATCTGTGTTCCTGGATTATGATGACATGTAGTTGCTCCAGGATAAACTACTTTGTTCCTCTGAAGTGAGATCTCTGTGTCAACACAACCCTGCTGCATTTCCTCAGAGGTAAAAACCACACACACACACACACACACACACACACACACACACACACACACACCATTATTCTGGGCAATTATGGCTCACTCCTGACCCCACTGGGTATACCCCATTATCATTTAATCAACTTGGTCAACTTCCAAGCTCTTTCTCTCTTGTGGGAATCTTCTAGTGCTAGGTCTCCAGAGTCATTCCTTTGAACTCTTCCTTATTCCTCAAAGCCTGCTCATCCACACAACCATTTCCCAGAACTGACTGTTTGTTTCAAATAGCTGCCATCACATGACTTTCTTAGCTGAATTCTGATTATAACAGCCAACAGCATACCAGAAAATAACACTACATAGACACTTGAGTAAATATTTGAGACTTCTTCCATTATATGAGACAGAAAGAAGACTCACTCTAAGACAATGTGAGTGATGGACACAGAGATTTAGGGTTGAGAAAATACACTCATGGTAGGCCAAGAGATCAGAGACTGGTCATCTATAAAGAAATATGTGAAATAATATTTACAGGAGATGAATAATTTCTACAATATAATATATTGTGTATTAATGTTGTTACTGTGCCTTGTTCTTATCCAATGGTCTTAAAATAAATATTCCTTTGGGGTCACAAACATTGGGTTTATAGGGACCTGGTACCAGCTAAGCACCAGCTGTTTTCACAGCTAAAGTAAGACTTGCTTCCTGATTAAAGCCCATGACACATTTGCTTTGGGTCTTAGCAGGGTCTCCCCTATGACAACTCCTGTAATCTGTGTGCTCAGTGTTAAATGGTGTCCTAACAATCTGCCCTAGGACATTAGGCCTGCATGACAGGGCACATCCTTTACTTGTAGGATTAACTTTGTAGCCAAAGTAACAGAAATGCCATAATTCTCTGTATAAATATGCATACAAAGTTTAATTAAGTTTTTCATCTTGGCTGATTGCTTCCTCCAAGAGCCAAAGATCACCTGTTTTAGTTAGGGTTTCTATTGCTGCAATGAAACACCATGACCAAAACACAAGTTGAGAAGAAAAGGGTTTAATGGACTACACTTCTGCAGTGGTGCGTTGGGTAATCTTAAGGATTCTACAACCAACAAAATTTTTTTTTTTTTTTTGGTTTTTCGAGACAGGGTTTCTCTGTATAGCCCTGGCTGTCCTGGAACTCACTCTGTAGACCAGGCTGGCCTCGAACTCAGAAATCCACCTGCCTCTGCCTCCCGAGTGCTGGGATTAAAGGCGTGCGCCACCACGCCCGGCTTAACCAACAAGATTTATTGTGTAATTTTAGCTGAAGATTCTTTGTGTTCTCCTTCATATGGCATGAATGAAGGTTTATCACAATTGGTTATTGATAGGATTAACTCATAAAAAAGACAGAGGGCTCTGGTGGGTGGCTGGGAGTGTGATGGGGCTGGGAGCACAGATCGATTAGCCATTTTTATGTCTAAGCCAGTTATTAGGCTGTTCCCATGTTGAGAAATCAGCAGATCAAGTTACCTGTCCTGTTTTGATTTTCTTGAATTTTTCTTTTCTGTAGCCAGGATCCTCAGGGGGTCTTCCCCTGTCATATTTAATTCATATCACTCTGGAAGGAATCCAAAGCCTTTTCTCCTTTCTTGTCAACACAAATACAGAGCCTCTTGCCTCTTTTCCAAAATAGCATGTCCTTGGTCCAATAACTGGAAATCATTAAAGGTAGAGCTTGTCCTATATCTCAGAGGAATTTTAATTTAAAATTACACCAAACTATACTACACCTCATGGAACTTTCTCCAAAACTAACCACATTCTTGAACACAAAGCAAGTCTCAACAGATACAAGAAAATTGACTACCATAGATTTAATCTGGGTATCAACAACAACAGAAACAACAGAAAGCTTACAAACTCATGGAAACTGAACAACTCTTTACTGAATGAAAACTAGGTAAAGACAGAAATTAAGAAAGTAAAGACTTTCTAGAATAGAATGAAAATGAATAAACACCATACCCAAACTTATGGGGCAATGAAGGTAGTTCTAAGAGGCAAGTTCATAGCACTAATTACCTACATAAACAAAACAAAACAATGGAGAGACCTCATGCTAGCAACTTAACCACACACCCAAAAATTCTGGAACAAAAAGAAGAAATCACACCAAAAAATAAGTAGATGGCAAGAATAATCAAATTCAGGGATGAAATCAATAAAATAGAGACAAAGAGAATAATACGGACCAGTGACGTTGGTTCTTTGCGGAAAATAAATAAGACTGACAAAAAGACACAGAGAGAATATCTAAATTAACAAAGTCAGAGATAGACTTGCTTGCAAGACAAGGGCTAGGAGGCAAAGAACAATAGTTTTCTTCTTCCATGTCTTTGTATAGGCTTCCAGCAGAAGGTGTGGCCCAGATTAGAGGTGCATCTTTCCAGCTCAAAAAATCTGAATTAAAGGTATGTCTTCCTACCTCAAGTATCTAGACTAGTAGGGACTCTTCCTACTTTAAGAAAAAAATCCCTCACAAATGTGTCCTCCATTTGGGGGTTTTAGTTAATTCCAGATGTAGTCTAGTTGACAAACAAAAATAGCTATCACAGGAATCATATTGTCACTTCATGCCTTTATCAGAACAGTAGTATTTGACTTTCTCCTAGTTCTATGGACTATCTTGTCTCTGGTTCAGTGTCTCTTCTGATGTCCCTCTTTCTGCCTCCAATTTTATTAATTTGGATCTTTTCTCTCCATCTCTTTATTAATTAATTTGGCTAAGGGTTGTCAATCATACTGATTTTTTCAAATAAACAATTTTTATACACACTATTTCAATGTCTTTGGGGGGGCTTCAGCTATGTAAGAATATTCAGTACCTGCTGTGATAGGATTGCTAGACTCGAGTGGAGACATATTATCCTAAATATTATTGATTTTGTGCTGATTTCTAGGCATCTGGGATAATTATGGGTCTAGAAGATGATTTCTGGATTTGACTCTGTTCCTTGGTTTCTGCTTCCTCCCTGGACTTTAGGAGAGTGTGGTGGATATGTGCTACCAAGTAGGAAATTTTCTGCGGACCTATTTCCCTGGCCTGCTCAGCTGGTGTGTTCCCAAGATATGCCTGCTTTGCTGGAGGCTAGGATAATCAGATGAGTCAGGAAAAGAAAGTTTGGGTAAGAAGATCTTTATGATCCATTGAAATGGGGTAGTAAAGGAAATGGATAATGCAGAAGACTTTCTGGTGAGGATATGGGGATAAGACATAGGGGATTGGATTTGGGGGATCGGAGGGAGAAAAGATCTGCAGTCAGCCTACCTGGTTTAAAATTTTTTAAAAAACTTATTGTCATTATTGTTCCTTTAATTAGCATATTGTGTTAAGCTGAAGTTTTAGGATGCTTCTAGAACCAAGACCACTTCTTTTAAAACTTTAATTCTGCTAGCCCATTGTGAACTAAAAAGAATTTCAACTAGCTTGCCAGTTTTGAGTACTCATTAATCTTATAAGTCAAATTGGTATTGTGTAAATGCTATACAAATGACTTGAACAGTGAAAACTTTAAGCCACTAGAAAAGTAAATTAAAGAATGTACCAGAAGATGGAAAGACCTCCCACATTCATTAATGTTATAAAAATCCACCCTACACAAAGTAATCTGCAGACTAACATAATCCTCAAAATTCAACATAATCCTCAAAATTCAACATAATCCTCAAAATTCAACATAATCCTCAAAATTCAACATAATCTTCAACACTCCAATACAGTCTTCAGAGGAACTGAAACCATCTTTTTTACTTTTATAATTATCATTTTACTAGAATATGTTTAGTCTTTTCTTTATAATTATAAAGTTTACAGAAAAAAACACAAAAGTTGTTAACATTAAAAAAGGCACAACATGAGGTAAGTACCATCTCTTTCTGAGTCTTTTGACAGGTTCATCAGGGTGATCCATAGTGATTATTTTCTCACATGGAAAGCAATAAAACCTTTATCATATCAATAAATTACAGCAGATGTATGGTCGACGCTTTTTAAATTTATTTTGTCTGTAAGTTAGAAAATTATTTTAGAGCTGAAGGGGTCTTCAACCCTATAGGTGAAAGAACAACATGAACTAACTAGTACCCCTAGAGCTCATGTCTCTAGTTGCATATATAGAAGAAGATGGCCTAGTTGGCCATCACTGGGAAGAGAGGCCCCTTGGTCATGCAAACTTTATATGCCCCAGTACAGGGGAACGCCAGGGCCAATAGGGGGGAAGTGGATGGGGTGGGTAGGGGAGCAGGGTGGGGGATGAGGGAGGGTTTAGGGGATTTTTGGGAGAACATGTTAAATGTAAATGAAGAAAATATCTAATAAAAAATGGAAAAAATAAAATTATTTTAATATCTAATATCAATATTTATACCTCAAGAATTTATTCTAGTAAGAGTTTTATAAATCTGCTCCAACTTTATCTGACATTCACATTAAAAGTCTATTACCCCAGTCTTCACTACCTCCCCCATCTTCATTTTACTTATTTACTTTATCTATCCCAACTGTCTTCTGTTTGTTCAAAACTAGTTCATATTTGTAGAGCTAGCACAATTTATGTGCATGTATTCTGTGTCTCCAAGTATGTACGCGATATACTGAAAACTTGATTTATCATGTTTTTGCTGGAATTTTTTAAATTGAAATGCAAAGTCTAAACCCTGTTCATTTAACCTTTAAATAACATCACTTTTATGTCACCTACTCCTAGAGAAAACTCAATAGATCAAATCTATTGTATCTTTCACTGGTTTGAGGAAAACTTCAAGCTCTATTTTGATAATCAGTTTTAATAGAAAAACAATTTTAATTTCATATGAAAATGCAAAAGACCTAGGATATACCAAACAATTATGAATAACAATAGTACTGATAGAAGTAGCTCTATCCCTGATTTCAAGCTATATTACAGAACTACATAGATGAAAACAGCCTGGTACTGACATCAGAACAAACTCAGTGACAGAGTGCAACTGAGGGCCACATGTAAACCCACACTCATCCAGCCACCTGATGTCTAACAAAGAAGCTATGATCCACATTGGAGAAAGGAGCATCTTCAAAGAATGCTTCTGGTCAGGTTGGATAGCTGTATGAAGAAGATTGACACTGTCTCTATCTCCCACCCAGCACAAAAGTCAACTCCAAACAAATCAAGAACCTTGACACAAGACTTGATACCCTGAATGAACAGAGGAGAAAGTATGGAATATGTTTGAACTCAATGACCCAGGAAAAAATTTCTGTTAAAGATCCTGATAATGCAGACATTAAGACCAGCAAGTAATAAATGAGAGCTCATGAAACTAAAAATTCCCTATATAGCAAATAACAACTGCATTCTAATGAAGAGGAAGCCTACAGAATAGGGGGGAAATCTTTATCTGCCACACATCAGATAGAAGGTTAATATTCAGAATAGATAAAGAACTCAAGAAATTAAACACACACACACACACACACACACACAAACCCTCATGAATCAGGCCTAAAGACACTCATTCTTGCAGTAGATAGGAACTAACACAGAGATCCACAACTAGACAATGTGCAGAGACTGAGAGACTTTGCAGCAGCAACCTAACTGGGATTTCCATATAAAAGCTCCCCTCTCAAGGCTCTGAGATCCATGTGGAAGAGGAGGTGAAAAGGTTGTAAGACCCAAAGTGGTGGATGACTCCAAAGAAACAGTGTGCTCCATACACAACAGGACTGGAGCACAGAGAACTCACAGAGACATCATGCCCAAGACCTGTGTAGAGCTAAACAAGACAAAAATCCCACCACTCAACACTCCCAGGATTATAGAATCAGAGTCTGGGTCGGTGCCCTGAGCAGATGTTGGGTGCAGAACTCCACAGCCAGTCCCACAACACCCAAAGAAAGATCCACTCCCAGGCGCTCTAACACACCCAGGATCATAGGATCAGAGGTGAGGAGGATACAACAGCTGCCCCAACACCAGGGAGTAACTGAGAGCAGCAGGGCCCAGGCACCCAGGAACTCCACCCAACCAGTGGCACAGGTTCCTTCTGGTCTGAGCCAGTGCC
The DNA here is from genome assembly GCA_902729485.2 of Mus minutoides. Lineage (NCBI taxonomy): Eukaryota > Metazoa > Chordata > Mammalia > Rodentia > Muridae > Mus > Mus minutoides. The sequence continues at coordinate 3,493,249 of LR749487.1, read as the reverse complement.
CAGAGCAGACCTTGGGCACAAATTCCACAGCCAGTCCCACAACACCCAAAGGAAGCTCCACTCCCAGGCCCTCTAACATGCCCAGGATCTTAGGATCCCAGGATCCCAGGATCCCAGGAGCTTGCTCACACCAGGATCTCAGGGTCCCAGAGGCAGCTTGACTCCCAGTAGCTCTGACACTCCCAGGATCTCAGGGTCCCAGAGGCAGCTTGACTCCCAGGAGCTCTGACACACCCAAAATCTCAGGATCACAGAGACAGCTGAACTCTGAGGAGTTCTGACACAACCAGGATCACAGGAAGGACAGGCTCCAGTCAGATATAGTGAGAGCAAGTAGCACTAGAGATGATCAGATGGTGGGAGGCAAGCGTTAGAACATAAGCAACAAAAACCAAGGTTATGTGGCATCATCAGAACCCAATTCTCCCACCATAGCAAGTCCTGGATATACCATCACACTGGAAAAGGAAAATTCAGATCTAAAATTACTTCTCATGATGATGATAGAGGACTTTAAGAAGGACATAAATAACTCCCTTAAAGAAATACAGGAGAACACAGGTAAACAGCTTGAAGCCCTTAAAGAGGAAACATAGAAATCCCTTAAAGAGTTACAGGAAAACACAATCAAACAGGTGAAGAAAAGGAACAAAACCATCCAAGATCTAAAAATGGAAAAAGAAACAAACACAAAGAGAGACAAGCCTGGAGTTAGAAAATCTAGGAAAGAGATCAGGAGCCATGGATTCAAGCATCACCAACAGAATACAAGAGATAGAAGAGAGAATCTCAGGTGCAGAAGATACCATAGAAAACATTGATACAACAGTGAAAGAAAATGCAAAATGCAAAAAGCTCCTAACCCAAAACATCCAAGAAATCCAGGGCACAATGAGAGGACCAAACCTAAAGATAATAGGTATAAAAGAGATGAAGATTCCCAACTTAAAGGACCAGGAAATGTCTTCAACAAAATTATAGAAGAAAACTTTCCTAACCTAAAGAAAGAGATACCTATGAACATACAGGAAGTCTACAGAACTCCAAATAGACTGGACCAGAAAAGAAGTTCCTCCCAGCACATAATAGTCAAAACACCAAATGCACTAAACAAAGAAAGAATATGAAAAGCAGTAAGGGAAGAAGGTCAAGTAACATATAAATGCAGACTTATTACACCAAACTTCTCACCAGAGACTATGAAAGCTAGAAGATCCTGGGCAGATGTCATACAGACCCTGAGAGAACACAAATGCCAGCCCAGGCTACTATATCCAGCAAAACTCTCAATTACCATAGATGGAGAAACCAAGATATTCCATGACAAAACCAAATTTCCACAATATCTTTCCATAAATCCAGCCCTACAAAAGATAACAGATAGAAAACACCAACACAAGGAGAGAAAATACACCCTAGAAAAAGCAAGAAAGTAATCTTTCAACAAATTCAAAAGAAGATAGCCACACAAACATAATTCCACCTCTAACAACAAAAATAACAGGAAGCAACAATGACTTTTTCTTAATATCTCATAACATCAACGGACTTAATTCCCCCAAAAAGACATATACTAACAGACTGAATATGTAAACAGGACCCAGCATTTTGCGGCATACAAGAAACACACCTCAGTGTCAAAGACAGACACTACCTCAGAGTAAAAGGTTGGAAAACAATTTTCCAAGCAAATGGTTCTGAGAAATAAGCTGGAGTAGCCATTCTAATATTGAATAAAATCAACTCTCAACAAAAAGTTATCAAAAAAAAAGATAAGGAAGGACACTTTATACATTCATAAAAGAAACTTTACTAAAGCTCAAAGCACACATCACACCCCAAACAATAATAGTGGGAGACTTCAACTCCCCACTCTCAGCAATGGACAGAACATGGAAACAGAAACTAAACAGAGACACAGTAAAACTAAAAGAAGATATAACCCAAATGGATCTAACAGAACATTTCATCCTAAAGCAAAAGAATATACCTTCTTCTCAGCACCTTATGGTACCTTCTCCAAAATTGACCATATAATTGGTCACAAAAGAGGCCTCAACAGATACAAGAAGATTAAAATAATCTCATGCACCCTATCAGATCACCACGGACTAAAGCTGGTCTTAAATACCAACAAAAACAATGGAAAGCACACATACACATGGAAACTGAACAACACTCTACTTAATGATTACTTGGTCAAGGAAGAAATAAGGAAATTAAAGGCTTTTTAGAATTTGCACTGGCTAGGTTTGTGTCAACTTGACACAGCTGGAGTTATCACAGAGAAAGGAGCTTCAGTTGGGGAAATGCCTCCATGAGCTCTAGCTGTGAGGCATTTTCTCAATTAGTGATCAAAAGCCCCTGGTGGGTGGGACCATCTCTGGGCTGGCAGTCTTGGGTTCTATAAGAGAGCAGGCTGAGCAAGCCAGGGAAAGCAAGCCAGTAAAGAGCATCCCTCCGTGGCTTCTGCATCAGCTCCTGCTATCTGACTTACTTGAGTTCCAGTCCTGACTTCCTTTGGGTGATGAACAGCTGTATGGAAGTGTAAGCCAAATAAACCCTTTCCTCCCCAACTTGCTTCCTGGTCATGATGTTTGTGCAGGAATAGAAACCCTAAGACAGAATTTAATGAAAATGAAGACACATCATACCAAAATTTATGTAACACAGTGAAAAAAAGTAGTAGGAGAAAGACTCCTAGCTCTGAGTGCCTCCAAAAAGAAACGGAAGAGAGCTTACACTAGCAGCTTGACAGCACACCTGAAGGCTCTAGAACAAAATGAAGCAAATACTCCCAAGAGGAGTAGACAGTAGGAAAGAATCAAGCCAAATAGAAACAAAAGTAACTATACAAAGAATCAACAAAACCAGGAGCTGGTTCTTTGAGAAATCAACAAGATAAATAAACCTCAGCCAGAGGGCACAGAGACAGTATCCAAATTAATAAAATCAGGAATGAAAAGGGAGGCATAACAGCAAGATATATTTTTAAATAACTATTCTGTTTGTTGAATATCAACAGTTGAAAATATTAAAATCATGTTCTGCAAACATCATGAAAATATTATTGATAATTTTTCTCACTGTGCTTGAAATTAACATTTTCTTTTTAAAAAAATATTTATTTATTATAAGTAAGAACACTGTTGCTGTCTTCAGACACACCAGAAGAGAGCATTAGATCTCATATGGATGTTTGTGAGCCACCATGTGGTTGCTGAGATTTGAACTCAGGACCTTCAGAAGAGCAGTCAGTGCTCTTAACCACTGAGCCATCTCTTCAGCCCGCAATTAACATTTTCTTAATGTTTAACTTCAAAGAGTTTTTGCTATTTTGAAAATTTTAAAATATACTTACTGATAAAATAATTTCTCTCCTAGAAACACTGATTATCTTTTTTAAGTAAACTGATTGTTAGACAATGTACACAGATATATAATGTGTTTTAAATACTCTCTCACTATGTCAGGTGGTAGCATATAGGGGCTTTTGAATATATTTCTTAATGATTAATTTTTAATATTTTATGCTCTTTTACTATGCTTAACTCCCAAAGAATATTTTGTATGTTTTGAAACAATGTAGTATACAACATTAGATATAGGATCCTCAGATATGGATAGTATTAAATATTCATTAATGATAACTTTAGGGTATGAAAGGATATGAATATAAAAGTTGAACAAAATTTTATGTATTATTTGATTCTCAAAATACTCAATATTATTAATATGGTTGGTATATAAAATGCATTTAAATAAAAAAAATTTAAGAAAAAAAAAGAGCTCAGGTTGAACTGGGTTGAGTTTCTCTGAAATTACCTTTCACGGTAACATCAACAGGAGTGAGCAGGGCATTGTTGAACTTTCTATGTCAGCCCATAAAGTGACTAAGGCATCCCCTACCTGCCTCCACTGAGGAGCACGGTAACTTCTGAAGGATAAAATCCAGTGAAATGTGGAGGTGATGGTGCTCAAAGCTTGTCATCTGAAGATAGTAGAATTTCTCTTTCACACAACGTACTGGATAAAATCTTTTTCTGGGGTCAGTATATTTGATCTGAGGTTCAGTAGAGTTCTGAACAAACATCAATGCCAGAAGATGTATTTGTGTGCATCAGACCTTCTAATACTATAACAACAAAGAAAAATACATGGAAAGACAGAAGGGCTCCCTATCTCTGTATGTACCCCAAATAAAATCTTACACAAAATAAATCAACAATATTAATAGCACATTCCTCTGGAACCATTAAGGTTTTAGTGGCCCACAGAAAAGAGCCTTTAACATATTTTTGTAATTATTAGGGAAAATGTTTTACTTTAATCATTTTACATTAAAATATTTTAGATATATAAAAAAAAATCTCACCACTAAGAGGGAGGTGTCTTAGTCAGGGTTTCTATTCCTGCACAAACATCATGACCAAGAAGCACTTGGGGAGGAAAGGGTTTATTCAGCTTACATTTCCACACTGCTGTTGATCACCAAAGGATGTCAGGACTTGAATTCAAGCAGGTCAGGAAGCAGGAGCTGATGCAGAGGCCATGGAGGGATGTTCTTTACTGGCTTGCTTTCCCTGGCTTGCTCAGCCTGCTCTCTTATAGAAACCCAAGACTACCAGCCCAGAGATGGTCCCACCCACAAGTGGCCTTTCCCCCTTGATCACTAATTGAGAAAATGCCTTATAGTTGGATCTCATGGAGGCATTTCCTCAACTGAAGCTCTTTCCTTTGTAATAACTCCAGCTGTGTCAAGTTGACACAACACTACCTAGTACAGGAGGTAAATGCAAAGTCCCATCCCAACCAAGAAACTATTTGCAATTGATATCTGCTAGAAAGAAAGAAAAAAAGAAAGAAAGAGAGAGAGAGAGAGAGAGAGAGAGAGAGAGAGAGAAAGAAAGAAAGAAAGAAAGAAAGAAAGAAAGAAAGAAAGAAAGAACTGGAAATCAGTTTTCTCTAAGTCACTGGCTTTATCAAGCACAATCCAAGCATGCCCAACACAAAACAAACTCCCTGGGTCTTTTTTTAAGTTTTTTGTTTTGTCTTGCTTTCTTTGGGCATTTTTGTTGGATTGGTTTCTTGCTTGTTTTGATTTTTATTTTGTTTGAGTTGTTTGTTTGTTTGTTTGTTTGTTTTTGAGATGGAGAGAGAAAAGAACATGAGATTGGGTAAGTAGAGAGGCGAATAGTATCTGGGAGGAGTTGGAGGGAAGGAAAACATGGTCAAAATATATTGCATTAAAAAATAATTTATTTTTCTATTTGTGTGTATGAGTGGCTTGCCTGAATGTGTGTGTGCGCCATATGTAGAGGTCAGAAAAGGGCATCAGATCCTCTGGGACTGGAGTTTCAGATGGTTATGAGCCACCATGACAGTGTTGAGAGTTGAACTTCAGTCCTCTGCAAGAGCAACAAGTGCTCTTAATCACTGACCCAACTCACTGTCCCTGAAAAATAGATTTTTTTTTTTATTTAAAAAGTGAAAAATAAAGCCGGGCGTGGTGGCGCATGCCTTTAATCCCAGCACTCGGGAGGCAGAGGCAGGCAGATTTCTGAGTTTGAAGCCAGCCTGCTCTACAAAGTGAGTTCCAGGACAGCCAGGGCTATACAGAGAAACCCTGTCTCAAAAAACAAAAACAAAAACAAAAAAAAAGTGATAAATAATCCACAAAAAGGAGAAGAAACAACCCGCCTAAAAACAGGACATGAGAATAAACAACGAATTCTTAAAAGATGAAACACAAATGACTGAGAGACTTTTAAAATGATGCTCACCGACCTCAGTCGTCAGGCAAATGCTCAGTCAGAATGGCTAAGATTAAAAGAAAAATGATGACATTCCTAGAGGGGTGTGTGGGAAGGGAGCATGTGGAGGGGCTGTGGGGAAAGGTGTGGGGAGGGAGTATGAGGAGGAGGGAGGGGTGTGGGGAGGAGGAAGGCATATGGGAAGGAGGGAAGGTTGTGGGGAGGGAGTATGGAGAGGGGATATGTGGAGGGAGTAGGGGGAGGGAATAAGGGGAAGAGGGAGGGGTGTGAGAAAGAGGTGTGGGGAGGAGGGAGGGGGTGTGAGGAGGGGGTATGGGGAAGACGGAAGGGGTGTAGGGGTGGGGAAAGGGGAACACTTAGTCATTGTTGGTGGGAATTAAAACTGGTGCCACCACTCTGGGAACCATTATGGAAGTTTCTCAAAAAGCTGAAAACAGACCTGCCAGACGATCTAGCTACACCTCTCAGACACATACTCAAGGGACTCTATATCCTATGATAGAGTTATTTGTTCATCCATGTTCATTGCTGCTCTGTTCAACTTCTGTTCAGGAAATTGAAATAGGCTAGATGTCCATTAACTGATGACTGGATAATGAAAATGTCATTTACAGAATGGAATATTACTCAGCTGTTAAGAAAAATGGAAGTGTGAAATTCATGGGTAAATAGATGGAGCTAAAAACATTCATTCTGAGTGAGGTAGCTGAGATCCAGAAAGACAGACACTTTGTGCTTCCTCTCATTTGTGCATGTTTGCTTTGACTCTTTAAGTTTGTGATATTTCATCTGAAATACCATAGATGTCAAGGAATCACATGGGAAGGGGCTTTCAAGAGACGAGAGAGAGAGAGAGAGAGAGAGAGAGAGAGAGAGAAAACACACTGGCATAAAGGGTTAAAATGAATTGTGAAACAGGAAGGGGTAAAAACTGGTGTGTGAGAGGAGAGGACAGGGCAGAAGAGTGAAACTTAAAGGAATGTTACACTAAAGACTTTTCCAAAAAAAAAAAAAAAAAAGTCATATGGGAACTACTGTACAAACACCTTAAAATAGCCCAACCCATGCACATAGATGAAATGCTGTGTTGTAACAACAGATTCTGATGAATAGCCCAGTCCTGGGAAGGAAATGCTTCTTTTGTAGTTATTACCCAGTAGATCACCAAACATTATAGATTTCCGATGTTCTTGGTTACTGCCCAGAACTTGATGGTTAAGTCTATATTGCTGAAGACACCATATACTTGAGTCATAGAATCTGGAGAAGTCAAGTTGGTACTGTGATGAAAGCTTCATCTTACTGGCTAGCTTGCATTGTGCTGCAAGGTGCTATGTGTGCTGCCAGAGGAGAGAGCAATCACCAGCCATATACAGATGTGAACCTTGTGAGTGACAGTAATGATCGGCTTGGCAAGACTTGCTTACAATAGTGGCATGGATGTTGTGGAGGTAACTAACCCCACTTTGATCGTGTTTAAAATCCACTACACAAGATAAAACCTGGCACCATTATTGGTCCAAGAACCTATGGCTAGACAGATTATAGACTCTAGGAGAGAATATATTACCATTATTCTACTAAATGAACATAACTATTAAACCAAGTCCTCATGATTTATCATTTCATCCATATATTATGGCACATCTTTATGCTCAAGACTTTGGTTTGCAGTAGATGGTGATTAACACAGAGAGAGACCTATAACTGGATAAGAGTAGAGAATAAGAGACTGTAGAATGTTCAGCCCTAACTGGAACATACATACTTTATTCCTACTCCAAAGGTTCAGCTCACTGTAGAAGAGGGGGCAGAAAGACTGTAAGAGCCAAAGGTTAACAATCATAAGGAAAAAATGGAGGGCAGGGCAAGTCCAAGGACCTTGGTCAGACTCAGCAAAAAGAGCGCACAGATCTGGATACAGGCTGGACCTGGGGCAAGAGAGATCACAGATGTGACTCCTTTCTGGAGGGGAGATGTGGATGGAAGATACAGGATGAAGGTCCTGGGCTTGAATCCTAACTGGGACTGGACAAGCAGCTGGTCTGTGTGTCCAGATAAAACTGAGTCAGACTCATGAAGAGAGCTTGCAAGTGTGGCTCCCACCTGAGTCTGGGCCTGGAGGACTGGAGTGGACAAGCAGCTGTGGCTTGGAGTTAGAGCGCTGGATCGGCCTCAGCCAGACTAGGCATGGTTATGTCATTAAGATTATTATATCACTCATTTTTCCAGCACCCAGCACACATTTGGTGTTTCCTTTTGCATTATTAGTTTTTGTCTGAGGGAGTAGAGTCACAATATTAACTTGGAGATTAGAACACTCCGTTACATGCATAAATATTCTCTTCTGTAACTTTACACACACAGCAAATTAAGATTGATCAAATTTTCTAAAGTTGTTGCATCTGAGAGTGGCTCAGAGGATTCTGTGCCCTGGGCCCTAATGCCTGGACCTAATTTTGAGCAACTTAATGTTTGGTGACTTGTGTCTATTTTCTACAACCAACCAAGCTGTTAATTAAACCCAGAGCAGCATCTCCATGGCAATGCCTTTGGCATCAGGAGACCCACTGAAGACCTTGTACTACCAAAAATGAAGCAACTCCTTTATGGTCACTATTAGCCATGACTGTGATTCTCAGTTAATTAATATAAAAGGGCACGAGAAGGCTGATTACATTTGTTTCAGTCTGGGTCTCAGACCCCAGACTATGATTCCATACCTCCCTGAGCAGACAGCAGCAAACTTTAACTCACCTCGTACTTCCTCTTCTTCTAGCAGTCTATGTGACTTCCATCCTGGTGCCTCTGTGTCACTGGGCTTTCTCAGGAACAGAAAAAGGGGAAAGAAGAGCTCATCCATGGACAGCTGACATCTTCCTTCAGCTGACACCACTAACACTGGGAAACAAGATTAAACATCTACCTCCAACAACACATAGGTTTTCATATCTCAGGTAAGAAAGAAAGAAGGTTGGTGGGTCTAACCTAGAGCAGAGACAATAACAAAAAAGGAAAGGCACATGTAAAGATGCAGGTTCTAAACAACACTAAGGTCAGGAACAGTTAACCTTGAAGTGGATTTCTACAAAACTAGACCTATAAATTCCACACCTATTCTAAATTAACTTAATTGTTGCTCTGCCTAAATTTACATAGACCCTTTCATTCAATTCTGATTTAATTCAGTGAGTCACTCAATAACATTTTAACTGTGAGAAGTTAAGTAATAAACTTTCTGCAAAGCAGAGAGGTGCTAGGTAAGATTTAGAAAAATTGCACAACTTAACACAGAATTGATAATTCAGTTAATGTTCAAATAACTGTAAATGAAAAACATAAGGAAACCATGTGTTCTGGAAAAACAGACTACAAACAGGCAAGAACACAGGCAGAAATGCATAGAGAAGAGGTAGATGGATTATAAAATACAAGAGAAACTTTTGTGCAGAGAGAGAGATCTCCAAGAGTCAGCATTGACCTGAGGAGTAACAGCCTCCCAAACAGAGCAGTCTGTGCTAACACAATTAATCCTGCTTTCCGCCCTTACTGTCTTCAACTTCCCTTAAGATGGGCCATGGCTGTAACATTTACAGCTCTGGTTTCCTAACGCCCCTTTTGTAAGTGATGAGGATTATTAGCCAGTGCCATGAAGAACAGTCATCGGGCTTGTCCTACCAACGGTTCTTAAACAGTAAAAGTGCAAAATGCAATGAGCATATTCCTCTCAAAGCTGCCAGCCATCCCACCCCGCCCTTTCTCAGTTTTTTATCAGTTCTTTGAGAATTTTATACAATGCACATTGATTATATTCAACTCTTTACCTCACCTCCCCAAACTGTTTCCGCTTCCCAGCCCATACAACTGTTTTTAATTTAACCCATCAATCAGGCCCAATTGGTGCTGCCCAAATACTCTTGAATGTGTGACCTTCACTGAAGAATGGGCAACCCACCACAGGCTACACTCTCAAAGAAAACGGACCTCCTTTCTCCCAGCACCTATTAGTTGCCAACACCTCCTTAGCTTAGGGTGGTACTTCGTGTGCACCTCCCCTCTCTCTGCTGAAATTTTGTTTAGACAAGAAAGCAGCATCTTTTCATTGTCCTTGATGAAGGAAATTATAGAAAAGGACAGACGCTAACATTTGTTTGGACCCCAGTCCCAGCTCCAGCATGCATTAACTTTCAAGGTAAAGTGTGTGTGTGTGTGTGTGTGTGTGTGTGTGTGTGTGTGTGTGTGTGTTATGTATAGATCATATAGATGTGTTTATATATGATTTTAAAATAATAGAGAGCAATAAAGTCTCTCTTAACCCCCGCAAGCCTTGAGAAGCATGAATTGCTCATTCAATAGAACAGTTTTTTAAAAATCAGAGTTATAGAATTAATATCAGTACAAGTCAGCGTCAAAAATAAAGCCTAAATCTGTCAGGACTCAAAGTACACCTTACTCCTGCATTATCTAACTTTGCATGAGGGTATGCAGAAATTCACTAGCAGGCCAAGAATTTTAAAAATTGGAGTTAGAATGGAGAATAGATTTACCAAACTATTAGTCAGTAAATTGCTCTATGTGAGGCTTTGGGCAAGTAACCAGAAAAGTAAGTAGGAGAAGAGGGTATCTGTCCCTTTCACAGGTTTGAAGGATGTTAAGAACAATTATAAAAACAGAAAACATCAGAAATAAGACAGCTCTCCTCCAGAAGAAATGAGAAGCCATTGTGTACACTGGAACTATTTTTCTTCTTGGATTAAAATTATAGCTGCTAAATAGTGTCCAGTCTCATAAATGCTATACCCAAAATGCTTTGGTCATATAACAGATAAAAGAATCGAAGATGCATTTAAAACACTGTTTTCCAAGAGTGTACACAGGTGCTTCTGAGTATGTATGTATCTATATTTCAAGCATCATAATTTTAGCAACAATCTCTTCTTCTGTGTATGACTTACCTTTGAACCATGAGCAAGTGGGAGCCTTGGAGCAGGACCTGTTTATATTTTTATTATTACTGCAGATCTAGTGTCTGAAAATTATTGTATCACACCACTTAGTATTTCTCGTTACTATTTGATAGCTTCTGTTGAGCTCTCTCCTAAGGTAAGCTACATTGTCGAACTCTTTATTATTGACAGTAGTTAAGGTAATAACTTTAATTGTTTTAAATGTGATGCATACATGGATATATATATGTGTGTGTGTGTGTGTGTGTGTGTGTGTGTGTGTGTGTATACTGTGCCTTTCTCACTTCCTTCAATTCCTGTGTACTAAAGAGCAGGAAATACACTCGCACTTCAGAATAACTCTAAATAATGCAACTGTAAACCTAGAATCTCTTCCATTCTCCTTCTTAATTTCTAAACTAACATTTGTCTTTAAAGTTTGAGTGGGTGACACCAAGGTCATGAGGCACATAAATCCTTAAGATGTATTGGTGCTAAGCAACCCTTATGCCCAGGAAGAAGTAGCTCTGAGGACACTGTGACTCTGGGTTCTCATCAGAGTCCATCCAGAACGGAGGCCGGTGACAACACAGCAGCCTAGCCTTGCAGAATAGTTAATAATGATTTGCTGGGTTGTTAAGTCCTTTATATGATCTTAGACACACAGGAAAACTGCATGTATTTATCAACATTTATCAAATTCACATCTTTCCCTCAAGGGTACAAATGTAGTGGAAAAAGCTAGCAGAACAATCCAATACAAATTCAATTCAGAATTAAGAGAACGTCATATCAAGTTTTTCATTCAATGCCTGTGTGAGTTCTGAGGAAGAAAGAATTCCTTTTACTGGGAATTACCAAAAGGTTTGGTGAGGCGTGTGATTTGAATGAAGCCTAGTTACAAAGCACCTATAAATAAAAACATGCATACACTAACTTAAACAAGCAGAGGCTCGGAAGCACAGGGTTCCTCTTTCCTGTCCTGTGGGATACACACCTTAGGAAGAGCGTGGTGGGCAGCTTTGGCTTCTCAAATGAAACACTGTGAAGTAGGTAAAGAGTTTGAACTGTGCAGTAACCAGGAATAAAACTGAATGAGGGGATTAATGATATAATATGGTTTATATGTAAGAAGATTAATCTGCCATCAGGGGACAATGTGGTGAAGATATACAAGAAAGGCGATCACAAGGTGACTTCAAGGGAGCTGAGGGAACTGGTAAAAGTTGGCCAGAATCCTCTAGAAAGACTGAACTCCTCTCTCAGGGAGGTCAGACTCTCAGACAAGTACTGAGTTGTAGATATAATATTCTGTCTTGGAATGGATAAGAAGGAAACGATGTGCCAAAATTTGTCTTTGGAGCAAAATAAAAATACAGAAGGGTCACCATGATAAGGGTATGAGATGGTAGAGCTTATGGCTCCTTCTATAAAACAATGAGGCAATCGAATATGTAGGTACATGTTATGGAAAAACTAAAATTGGGAGTTTAGATGTACAAAGAATGAAAAACGAGCACGTGTCGCATGAACTGTAGACAGGTGGAGCAATTCGGGGAGCTTGTCGTGCAGCTGTGGGAAGATTCCCCCAAGAGATCGTAGATTTAAGTAAGGCAGATGGACGAGTGCTGCAGTGCTCAGGATCCAAACTCAAGCCTTATCAACAGACTGAAGACAAAATTTTGTGCAATTCAGTGCCATGGACCACCCCAGTCGGGTAATGGGGGGTCCCTGAATGAGGGTCCTTGAAGCTAGGAGGGTAAGGATTCTGCAGCAGTGACAAACAGAAACAAACACAGAGGCAGTTTGAATCTGAGTGTATTGTGCAGCTCTCAAGCAGGGGATTTTATACATTAAAAAAGCAAACAATACATCACTTAGAAACTATATCCAGTGAAACAATCACAAATATCAACAAAAGTCATTTGGCACAGTAAAGCACAAAAATCATCCAAGCATTACAACTCTGAAACTATGTGTTCAGTGAATCACAAGCAGAACAGGTAACATCACTATAAATCATCAAAATATAACAATTCTAAAAGGATGTATTCAGTGGGGGCTGTCATCCAAGGCTAGTGGCATATTTCCAGGAGCAGGTTAATAAATCTTTAACAGTAAGTGCTCTTAACCTCTGAACTAACTTTCCAGCCCCATGGTCAATTATTATTTAACATCTAATACCTGGTTTTTTTTATAAATCTTCAATGTATAAATTTAAACTATTTTAATTCTTTCTAATTAAGGCTTTCTTTACCATATTCCAGAATCCACCTCTGATGACACACATGTAGCCATATGAAATTTTGTTGTTGGGAAAGTTTTTATCATAATAGTTTTGTAAATGATTTAGAAAGTAAAGCGTTGGTTTCCCTGAGGTTAAGGTCATGTTAGTGGCCCCATCTCTTGGGATGGTTTCTTACCCATTATGCTCGCTTAAGATCTTGGCCTAGACTACCAGGAACATGTAAATAAGAAAAGGAATAAGAGAAAACAAAACAGATAGATTGCCATGAGAACTACGGCTCAATATTTTTTCTCCGGCAAAGAATTCCACAGCCGGTTCCAGGAGGCCTCCCCCTTTTGAGATCAATTGCCTCAGTCTGTGGAACTCGTCACACAGATCCTACTGGAGGTGGTGTGGCAATTCAGGGGCTAGAGAGATGGCTCAGCACACTGTCTGCTCTGCCTGAGGCCCTGAGTTCAACTCTCAGCAACCACAGAGCGGTTCACAACCATCTGTATTGGGATCCAATGCTCTCTTCTGGCATGCAGGTGTACATGCAGATAGAGCACTCATATATAAAATAAATATTTTTTTAAAGTACAATTCCATCCAAAATTTAAGAACTTTGGGGCTGTGTGTTACCAGAACTACTGCGGAGACAACAACGTCTGATGTACAACAGCTTGATTTGGGATTCTCATTTCTTGGACAAACTCCTTCCTCCTCCTTTACCGTTCAAATCTTCATTTCGGACCCTCGTGTACGACATGCCGACAGTCAGGGGGCACGAAGAGCTCGCACATTCCTAAAGAAGGCACCGGGGAGGGGTAGACCCCGACTAGAGACTACTATCTCGGAGGTACCTCACACATTTACTGTGACACCAGTCTCTCAAACAGAAGGAACCGAAGAGATCTCTGGCTGAGCTGCAGCTGCTGCTCTTTGCCGTCTTCCTGTCCCTCTATTTGTTCACTCTGAGCACCAATGCTGTGATTGTTTCCACCATTGTGCTAGACAGAGCCCTTCATACACCCATGTACTTCTTCCTTTCTGTCCTGTCCTGTTCTGAGACCTGCTACACCTTCGTCATTGTGCCCAAGATGCTGGTTGACTTGCTGGCTCGGAAGAAGAGCATCTCTTTCCTCGGCTGCGCCATCCAAATGTTCACCTTCCTCTTCCTCGGCTGTTCTCACTCCTTCCTGCTGGCAGCCATGGGTTATGATCGTTACGTGGCCATTTGCCACCCTCTGCGCTACACGGTGCTCATGGGACACAGGGTATGCATGGGGCTAGTAGCTGCTGCGTGTGTCTGTGGCTTCACCGTGGCACAGATAATCACATCCCTGGTGTTTCGTCTACCCTTCCGCTCTTCCAATCAACTCCACCACTTTTTCTGTGACATCTCCCCTGTTCTCCAGTTGGCATCTCATCACCCCCGCTCCACTCAGATCACTATCTTCCTGCTTTGCGCGCTGGTCCTGGTTATCCCTCTCCTGTTGATCCTGGTATCATACATTCACATCATTTCTGCCATCCTCCAATTCCCTTCCACGCTGGGCAGGTACAAAGCATTTTCCACCTGTGCCTCTCACCTCATTGTTGTCATAGTACACTATGGATGTGCCTCTTTTATTTACCTAAGGCCCAAGTCCGGCTACTCTTCGAGCCAGGATGCGCTGATATCAGTATCCTACACTATCCTAACTCCGTTATTCAATCCAGTCATCTACAGCTTAAGAAACAAAGATTTCAAATCAGCTCTTCATAGAGTAATAGGAAGAACAGTTACTCTAAGACAATACTGATCTGTAGGACACTTTTTATATCTCAAGTAACTAAGAATAACAGACTCAGAGGGAAATTCTCAACATGGAAATAACTAAGCAATTGAGTGTCATGGTCAGAAATAGAGAAATTTTTTTTGCTCACTTACATTATAAAATTCAGAAACACATAATTTCTTGCCTTCATAACATGAATTATTATCCACTAAAGAATATTACATGAGGGCTGGTGAGATGGCTCAGCAGGTAAGAGCACTGATTGCTCTTCCACGGGTCCTGAGTTTAAAATCCCAGCAACCACATAGTGGCTCACAACCACCCATAATGAGATCTGATGACATCTTCTGGTGCGTTTGAAGACAGCGATAGTGTACTTATTTATAACAATAAATAAATCTTTAAAAAAATAAAGAATATTACATGAACCTATCTCTGTTCTAGGGAGTCAGTGTTGTGACTAATTTCAACTGTCAATTCGAATAGGATCTAGAATCAGCTAAGATACATATTTCAGGCAGGTGCATGAAAGCATTTCCAGAAGAGATTAGCTAAGGGGAGATTTTCCCCCAGCATGAACAGAGCCTTTCAACATGTAGCCTGGACATAAAGAGGTCTGAGGCAAAAGGTGGTGTTTGCTGCCCGCCTTCACATACTGCATCTACGAATGTTGCTTTTGTTGTTGTTGTGGCCACCACCACCATTCTTTGATGGCTTCTTTAGAATCCCAACATGGACAGAAGACAAGTGAATCTCCAGGAACCTTCCAGGCACAGACTTTTTGAGTGCTGAGAAGCCAGCTTCGTGGAATGAGCATCTATAATGTATATCTATACATCTATAATCAGCCTCTGCAGCATGTCAATAGCCGCTACTGACCACCCAGGCAGTCCCGCACCTTGTGGGTCACACTTCTGGTTCCATTCCTCCAGCCAACCCTGTCCTATGCACCTAGGAAGCCCTCTTTTTCAAGGTTGTGCTCTTTCTGAATAATGTCTGAATGCTATTATTTCAATATAATTAAGTTACAATTGTAATGAGCTAATTGGACAACTACCAGTTCAAAATTTGGTGTATATAATGTAGCCAATTAATGCTTTTATGAGAAAGTAAAAAAAGTCTACCTTGGTGTTTCTTTTTTAATTAATTATTTTTTAAGTATTTATTCAGATATACTGTATGCTGATAATATCAGTGTATCTAATGAATATGACTATCTTATACACTGAGACAATCTTAGCTTAAAGTCTATTTCATTCAACATTTACTATGTGGAAAATTCTGTGCAGAGTCACCAGTGTCTCATCTTCATGTGACTCAGGAGTCCACACGTGTTTAGAGCCAGAACTAGAGAAAGCTGTTTTATCTCTTTATGACAGGCTAGGAAACAGAACACTGTAATCCAGACCCCTGTTTGTGGTTCTTCCCAGGATCTGCCTCTGAATAACAGTTTCTGGAATTGTTTTTTTCTCCCTGTTTTCTTTTTCTTCCACAAATTACTTCTTCAGTGATGAAGACTGACAGCATAGATCTTCCAGGAACTGAAATAAGAGAAAAAGAAGAGGGATCTCCCATCCAGAAACCTATTTGTTTTACAGAGTAAAGCCTGTTCGCTAAGAATGCTAGCCCACTTCATTTCTTCCATAGCTTTAAAGCTTGAGACATTATGGGGATAGGGCTTAAAGAGTTAATATACCTCTGTCTCTCAAGTTTAAACTGAACTTCTTGGTCATTCTAGTCACACACACACACACACACACACACGCACATGCACCTTGATAGCTTTAAATTCTAGATATGACTTGAAGGAAAGTGGTGCAATTCTGAGATTTGAAGTTTGCTTTTGAAGAGATCAAAATCCTGCAGGCCCTCTGCCTAGCTATAAATTCCCCTGAGATTACTGAGATGCCAGCCCTTGAGTTTCAGGAATAAGCTCAACTAATAGTAATAATGTGTGGAATTATGGTGACACAAAGAGGAAAGGCCTAGGGAGGAAGGAAGTTCTGCTCCCAACAGCTGATACACTTTCACTGCTGAAGAAGACAAGACAACAGACTCCATGGGAAACAGACTAATGATCCACCAACACAGTACATGTTTCCTAAAAGACATCCTGGAAAGGACAATAATTAAACTGATGTCACATAATAATGCATACAAGAGATACCTGCATCAAGAATACCAAAGGCTTACTTAAGGCAAAAATGGTACATGAATTTATATAAGTACTACTTTAGTTTTCTTTTTTTAATTGCACTGAGTAGTGAGCTAAGATTCCAGCACTAGGCCAGGTTTCCCTCTCATTGAGCAGGTCATAAGTCCAATTGGAGAGCTGTTGGTTGCTGCTAAGGCATGTGTGCCACTACTGCACCTGTGGGGTTATGGAGCCCTGTTGGTCACTGATGTGGTTCATGGTCATAGCTGGGGAGGACTGTTGGGGAGGAGGTTGTTTCCCTCCTTTGTACCATGAAAGCTCGTCCTCAGGGAGGAGATATTCAGGTCAGTTCCAGCTCAGGGGCCCCTGGGCCTGATTATGAAGTGCACGTGTCTTCAGCAGTAAGGACTATCCTTCCACCTGTGGGAGGCAACCAAGGGCAACAGCCATAGGCCGTGTGTCTTAGGAGTTTCTTGAGCAACCTTGGCCAACAACTCAAAACAGGGTTTCTCATGCCTGGTATTTGGTTTGGTTTGGTTTTTAAGGCAATATGTTGAATAGTTTTATGTCACTTTGACACAAGTTAAAGTCATCTGAGAGGAGAGAACTTCTATTAAGAAGATGCCCCCACGGGCTGGTGAGATGGCTCAGCCGGTATCTCGTGGGCTGACGAGAAGGCTTCCACTACTCAAGTTTAGGGTCGTTGGTGTACCACCGAATGTTGGTGGGTATTGTTCTAGACTGCGGGAGGAGACCACGCAGACTTCAGTCGATGTCGTATGAATACTTCTTATTATTCTTTACTTAGGAACCTGACCTCTCTGGTTGGCGAGCAAGTGAGGCTGTCTGGCGAGCAGAGCAGACGGGGACGGCCAAAGCAAGCAGGGACGGCCGGAGCTAGCGGGGCCGGAGCGAGTGGGGCCGAACGGGAACGGCCGGAACGAGCGGGGCCAACGAGCGGGGCCAACCGGAGCAAGCGGAGCCGATCAGAGCTAGCCGGGCCGGCTGGAACGAGTGGGGAACGAGCGGGGGGCCGTACGGGGGCGGCCGGGAGCGAGTGGAGCTGGCCGGAGCGAGCAGAGCCGGCGGGAGCGAGCGGGGTTGACCGGAACAAGGAAAAATAAATAAATAAATAAATAAATAAATAAATAAATAAATAAATAAATAGAAAAAATTTAAAAAAAAAAAAAAAAAGAAGAAGATGCCCCCACGAGAACAGGTTGTAGACAGGCCTAAAAGGCATTTTCTTAATTACTGATTGATTGATTGATTGATTGATTTATGAAGGCACAGCACATAGTAGGTGGTGACAGCCCTGGGCAGTTGGTCCTGGGTTCAATTAAAAAGCAGGCTGAGCAAGCCATAAGGAACAAGCCAGTAAGCAAGACCAATTCCATGGCTTCTGCATCAGCTCCTGACACCAGGCTGCTGCCCTGTTTAAGTTCCTGCACTGGCTTCCTTCAGTGATATGGAAACATAGGTCAAATAAACCCTATCCTCCCCAACTTGCCTTTTAGTCGTGGTGTTTCATCACAGCAATAAAAAACCCTAACTAATCACACACCTATAATCCTTCTGTCGGTAATACAGACACACCCTTAGTAGATACCCAAGCAATGAAGGTAAAGTTAGTTTATAGGAACAAGCAGCCATGTTTAAAAGAGAAATCTAATGAGGAGCAGACAAAGTGATGAATCAGGGAAAGATTTGACAGACTGAGTCAGAGACAGGATATACCTGTTGCATGTAGCTTTCATTACCCTACCTTAACTCTACCAGCCCCCACCCAGATTCTCTTGAATCCATGGATAAAGGACACACATACAGGTTGCTCATTTTCAACTTCCCTTCTGACACAATTACTGGGTGCTACTATCTACTACTTGGAAAAGCAGGCCTTCATCAATATTCTTATCTCTGCACCTCCCACCTGCCCTAATTTTAGTTGCTCAGTTGAATCTAGTCCCTGCTAAACATCCCTGACAAGCCTGTAGGAGCAGCCTGTGTGACCACTCCATTTCAAGATCTTACATGGCTGGTCATAGCAAACTCTCTCTTCCTTGCTGCATCTCTCCTCTTGCCCCCATGGACCTAAAGTCCCGCCTATTCCTTCTGCCCAGCAATTGGCCCTTGGCTTCTTTACTGACTGATCAAGAACCAATTGGGGAACAGGACTTTAGCATCAGAACCACTCCTACATATACCCAACTCTCACAAAAACAGACAGGAAAGAGAGGTGACTTAGGCAATGCAGAGAGAAAGAGGCAACAATTTTACCAGGATTGTTTTACAGAGACAGGTAGCAGATGAAGACAGAACAAGCCAGAGCATGTGGAACTCAAAGATTAGAATAGATTGGCAGAGTGAATTTGAAACTAAGCAGACCAATTCAGGTCAGAGGCCAAGAGAAGCCAGTTTGAATAAGTCATCTTGGAGCAGAGTTTTGGGCCAGAACAGCTGAGTAGTGACAGACAGCCAGAATTCAGAAAGAACTAGAAAGGGTAAGCTTATTCAGCAATAAACCTCCGAGATGACAATTACATCAGGCAAATAAAAGTTACATTTACAAAAGACAGTGTCCAAGTGTCTGCTATTAAAATAACTTAAATATCTAATTCACTAGTTAAATTCATGTAATAACTGAATAAACAATGCCTCCAAAACTGTTAAGATGTAATGGCTTCTTCTGGATAACACAAAATGGCAGATGATGTTTGCAGCAGGAGGACTGGGAGGACCAGAAGGACCAGGATTAGGAGACCACAGCAACCTGCACTGAAAATTTGGCAGCAGTCTTAGGAGCCTCAGTCAATGTCAAGGCTGTGGCCATGGTTGAAGCCACAGGGCTGGTAGAAAGACAAAGACAGGTGTAACTTTAATCTTTTTCAAACCTTGTTTTTAATGATGGTTCTTAAATGTTTTAACCTCCTTTGTAGCCCACCACCCACCAGAGGTAGTGGAAAAGAAAGGATATGGGAGAAGTGGATCTGTTTAGAAAGATTCTTTGGAGCAACTCCCGTCTGTGTTGTCTGGAAATAAGCAGTTCAGTTCACAGGTTAGCAGGCAACAGCAGTTCAATCTACTCACAACACTTCACAGATACACCAGCAGTCCAGGTCAGCAGAACTGTGTTAGCAACAGCAGTAACACGACCTAGCAGAGATAGCCAGGTCTCAGCCCTGGCTCGAGTCAGCAGGGAGGACAAATGGGAACACCAGAAGTTAGCAGCTGTGCCTCTCTCAGGGAAACAAAGAGCAGCAAAGACACAAGACTCATAATCATTGCACAAATATATGTACACGCAAGCCAAGCTCTGTCTCAGTCACTCTATGGAGTCCTATTTGTACCCTCCAAACATCACATGTCCTCCATGTGCCTTGCCTCAGCACACGCATCCAATCAGCCTGAGTCCTTGGAAGCGGCAACGAACTGCAGCACACCACCGGAAGTTTTTTGGTGTGCTTCTCTCTATGGCATCCTGACAAATGCAACTCTATGTGTTGTAAGGAGCACCAATACATGCATGTTGTTAGCAAAGAATCCTTCATCATGTGTCCTTTCACGTGCTTGCTTTAGCAGAACATCCTTCCTCATGTGTCTGCTTCAGCAAAACGTTCCTTCATGAGTCTGCCTTAGCCTTTCACACCTGTGTCCACGTTAATGAAACGTTCCTTCACATGTGTGCCCCAGCAAAACACCATCCAACCGACTTTCCAAAGAACCCTTAAGTTTCCACTTCAGACAGGGAATGTGGATTCATTGCTTGTGATTATAAGCGTGTGAAGACAAGGTGATTGATCTCCATCACTAACCTGGACCACCTGCTTAAGGATACAAAGATCAAGTCTCTGGAGGAGATCAACCTGTTCTCCCTGCCCATTAAGGAATCTGAGATTGTTGGCTTATTCCTGGGCACATCCCTAAAGGATGAGGTTCTGAAGATCCTGCCAGTGCAGAAACAAACTCAGGCTGGACAGCAGACTGGGTTTAAGGCTTTTGTCAATATGGGGGACCACAGTGGTCACGTTGGTCTTGGTGTTAAATGCTCCAAGCAGGTAGTCACTGCCATTCGAGGGGCCATCGTCTGGGCCAAGCTTTCCATCATCCCTATGCAGACAGGCTACTGAGGGGACAAGACTGCCAAGCCCCACATTGTTCCCTGCTGGGTGACAGGCTGCTGTGGCTCAGTGCTGGTGTGCCTTATCCCTGCCCACAGAGGCACTGGCATTGTCTCTGCTCCTGTGCCCAAGAAGCTACTGATGATGGCTGGTATTGATGACGGCTGCACATCAACCAGGGGCTGCACTGCCACCCTGGGCAACTTTGCCAAGGCCACCTTTGATGCCATCTCCAAGACCTGCAGCTACCTGACCCCCGACCTCTGGAAAGAGACTGTGTTCACCAAGTCTCCTTACCAGGAATTCACTGACTATCTTGTGAAAACCCACATCAGAGACTCTGTTCAGAGGAGCCAGGCTCCAACTGTGGCTGCCACATAAGGGTTTTTATACAAGAAAAATAAAGCAAATTAAGTCTGTTAAAAAAAAAAAAAAAAAGATGTTGTAATGGTATTTTAGATATAGCTTTCTGGATTTTTATTACAGAGCAAATTCATTTTATAAAGATGTTTACTAGGTGCTAGAGAAATGACTTGGTGGGTGGACAGAGTACTTGCTACTCTCAGTGGATCAGGGCTTTAGTTTCCAACACCCATACTGATAATGACACCACCTGTTCTCTAGCTCCAGGCAACATAACATCCTCCTCCATCACATCCTCCTCTGGTCCCTGTGGGCATCTGCAGTCATGCCACATTACCCACACAAGTAAATGATAAACAAGAAAACACCATGCAGGAAGCTGGCTAATTCCCAAGGGGTGGTGGGACTTCAGCTCCACAAATGGCTGCTCTTAGAACTATGCTCAGGGTTCCCCTATAACATCTCCATCCAAATGATGTTGCTGTGCAATAATTATGTTCTTTGCAGTCGATGAGAAATGTCAAGGACAGCTGTCATAGAAGTTCAGATATGACATGGGAACAGCAACACAAAGAGAGCCTGGACGGTTCTTGAGGTAGAGTGTCATGATTATCCCTGATATCTGGCATGTGTGTTCAGTCTTCCAAGACTTAGTACTCAAATTAAATCTATATCAGATTGTGATTAATGCCTTAATTGCTTGCTGTGACACTCATGGATCTTGGGGACCTCCGGGTGAGAAAAGTCCTGATGTTTGGAGAACAAATTTTATGACAGGGCATAACAATTTGTTGCATGATTTATTGGTTATGTTTTGATATCCTAACTAATGATATCTTTTCATCCAGAATTCCCTCAGGTAATGATCTTGTGAGCTCTTAGCTCCACATTATTTTCCCATGGCTCCCTTAGAAAAGTTGAGACTTTTAAAAGACATTAATCTTCAGATGTGAGAACATCTCCTAGAATAACTACAGAAACAAGGAAAATAAAAAGGGACCACATTGGGGTAGGAGGTCAATAAAGAAACTGAGGCTTTTTAAAACTAATTTTATTTGGGGGGATTTTAATGGAATTACATCATTTCCCCCTTCCTTCTCCTCCTTCCAAACCTCCCTTTCAAATTCAAGACCTCTTTTTCTTTAATGGGTGATACACACACACACACACACACACACACACACACACACACTATACATAGAGCCTGCTCAGCATGGTAATGTTGCTTGTATGTCGTTTTCAGTGCTGACCCTTTGGTGTTGGGTTACCGATTAGTGTACCCTTCCCTTGGGCAGACTAGCACCTGCTGTTTCATCAGATATATAACTCTGTTTTTCATTTGGCTTGTTCAGAAAGTCTTTCATTTACTTGTTGAAGTTACAGAACTTGGGTTTGCCTAGCTGGGGGACTCTGAAAAGAACTCCGTGGGAGGTGTGGTGTGGAGCTCTGTGCCTGTCACCACTGATATCCTCTGGGAAGTGTGGTGTGGAGCTCTGTGCCTGTCACCACTGACATCCTCTATGGATGTTCGTCATTTTCTATTATGGATATATCGCTTTTGTATATCACACACAAAAAGAAAGGGCTAAATTGAGGTAGAATTCTGGCATTTCTGTCACCTTGGCCACAAAGTTAATCCTACAAGTAAAGGATGTGCCCTGTCATGCAGGCCTTATGTCCTAGGGCAGATTGTTAGGACACCATTTAACACTGAGCACACAGATTACAGGAGTTGTCATAGGGGAGACCCTGCTAAGACCCAAAGCAAATGTGTCATGGGCTTTAATCAGGAAGCAAGTCTAACTTTAAGTTGTGAGAACAGCTGACACTCAGCTGGTGCCAGGTCCCTATAAACCCAATGTTTGTGTTCCCAAAGGAATATTTATTTTGAGACCATTGCATAAGAACAAGGCACAATAACAACATTAACACACAATATCTTATGTTGTGGAAATTATTCATCTCCTGTAAATATTGTTTCACATATTTCTTTATTTCTTTATAGATGACCAGTCTCTGATCTCTTGGCCTACCATGAGTGTATTTTCTCAACCCTAAATCTCTGTGTCCATCACTCACATTGTCTTAGAGTAAGTCTTCTTTCTGTCTCATATAATGGAAGAGGTCTCAAATATTTACTCAAGTGTCTATGTAGTGTTATTTTCTGGTATGTTGTTGGCTGTTATTTAGCCTTAAGTCGATTCTTTCGGTACACTACCTTCGATGAACTTTGTTTGTCAGTCAAGACCCTTTACCAACACACCTACACGTCCGAAACTTCTTGTTTTTTTCTCAACACATAAATATATTTCCCTAGAGTACGTTACGAATGTGAACGTTACACCTTTGCTACCAATCTTTGAGTCTCAAGTTTCCGTTCTGAGAGGAGACCTAGCACTAGAAGATTCCCACAACGGGGAAAGAGCTTGGAAGTTGACCAAGTTCGTTAAATGATAAATGGGGCATACCCAGTGGGGTCAGGAATGGGTCGTAATTGCCTAGAAGAATGGTGTGAAGGTAGTCTATACCTCTGAGGAGATGCAGCAGGGCTGGGTTGACAGAAACACAGATCTCACTTCAGAGGAATAAAATAGTCTATCCTGGAGCAACTACAAGCCATCATAGTCCGGGAACACAGATTTACAGATCTGTGGTTACAGATCTAGATATCCCAGATATACAACGTTCACAGAATTTAAACATCAAGACAATAAACAACCCAGGAAAATGAGTTATGGAGAAGAACATAAAGTTCTCAAAAGAAGGAAGACAAATGACTAATAACCTCTTTTTAAAGTGTTCAACATCTTTAGCCATCAGGAAAACTCAAGCTAAAATTATACTAAGATTTGGTCTCAGTTAAACAGACTGCTCATCATTGGGGATACAATTGGCAACATACTGGGGTGGATCTGAGGACGTGGCAGTGCTTCACACTACTGGGGAGAAACATACAGTTGTGTAGACACCTTGCAAATCAATCTTTGAGTTCTCCCAAAAGCTGGAAATAGAACTGCCATATGACCATATATGACTCCTATCATATAACAGGAAGCACTTTAGGTCATACTAAGAAAAAGAAATTTATTTTTAAGAGATACTGAAGGACCCCTTCTGTGCTACATCCAATCTGTTCACCTGGCCAGATCTCCTACATTCTTCTTAAGAGTCTAGCCTGGTCTCCCTGACCCTCCCATATCCACCCCTTCTCCCAAACCCACATGCACCTCAGATCCCACACCAAATGTCCCAGCCTTGTTTGGATACCCAGTCAATCACTAGCTACCTGCCACTATCCACAAGTCCCTCCTGAAGCACACCAACCTCTCCACCCAGTCAGATATCCCATGTTATTCTCAAGGATCTAGCCTTGTGAGACTTACCATCCACACTTTCCCCCCAACCCACCAGATCTAGCCATATACAGTGTTGCAGCCTTGTCTTGTCATTCTTGTGTACTGCAACCTACCTTTTGCCAAGACACCACCACCACCCCCAAACCATCAGGACACATCTGACCTGCCCACTCCTAGCCAGGTCTTGGACGAGGAGGCACATCCTGTATGTGAGTCCTGTCACCTCTGTCCACCTGACTTCATGCCACCCAAGCTAATTCCAACCATTAGGCCCTCACATCCTCATTTCTGTCTGTCTCAACCAGCTCCATCCATATCAGACTAAGAACAAAAAAGTCCCCATGCCCAGTTCTCATCACAATAATATAATATCAACAACATGAAAGATCAAGTCAGTATCTTCTTCAAATATCCACCAGTCCTGTAGAAAAGTTTCACAGCGAGAATTTCCTAGTAGAACCCCAAGACACAAAATGTAAATGAACAATTATTAAAAAGTTTAAACAGTTTGAAAAAGACCAAAAAACCTGGGTAAAATTAAAGAGAAAGAGATTAAGGAGAATAAACACCAGAGTGATGCCCACAGAAACACAAGCATGAGGCATATGGACACGACAAAGACAAGCTAAGCCTTGAGAGCAGAATTCAATAAGGAGATAGAAATGCTGAAGAGGACTCAAGTTCAAATGAAGATGTAATTTTTAAACCTGATAGCTCAACTCTAAAACCCAAAGCAAAGCCTTGTGAGTAAAATAATCAAGCTGAAGATTGAATATCACGACTTAAATATAAAGTAGGGCATATAAACCAAATAAGTAAGGAATATAAAAAAAATTTAAACACATGAAATGAATATATAGGAACTGTAGGACACTGTGGAAAAAATGGCAAACAATCAAATTATTGCCATAAAATAGGGAGAATTGTCCCAAGCCAATGGCAAAGACAAGATCTTCAATAAGGTCATAGAAAAAACTTCCACAAACTAAGGAAAGATACACCACATCAATATAAAGAGCACACAGAGGACCAACTAGACAAGACGAGAAAAAAATCCCCATGGCATATCACAGTAAAACACTAAGTATACATAACACACACACACACACACACACACACACACACACACACACACACACATAAAGACACATGGAAGGAAAACCCACCTGAAAAATAACTGACTTCTCAGTGGAAACTTTGAAAGCCAGAAAATACTGGAGCAGTGAACTCCAAGGCATAAAGATCACATACAACACCGTGCCCAGAAAAACACCTATCATAACTGAAAGAGAAGGAAATGCTTTCCATGCTGTAAACAGTCTAAAAAATTATATCCAAAAATTCACACTTGAAGAAAAATAGTAAGCAATGTTCTGAGCAGAAGAGAGAGTTAAGCATAGCAGAAACCATGGAAAGAAATACAGAGCCATGGTTATTAAAACACAAAGTACTACTGCGAACACAAGTAACACCAGAATTAGTGACATGATGACTACAGTCAGCACATATGTTTCAATCATAACAATAAATATCAATGGCCTCAATTCTCCAATCAAAAGGCTCAGGTTTACTGAATGGATCAAAAAACAACATCCATCTCTCTGTCTACAAGAGACACATCCTAGCTTTACATATAGGCACCTCCTTGATATCAAATGATGGACAACACTACTCCAATCAAATGGGACCTGGAAGCAAGCACACATCATTAATCTAATATCTGAAAAAATAGACTTTGAACTAAAACAAATCAGGAGAGATAGAGAGGATATTTCATTCTAGTCAGGAAAATAGTTAACCATAGTTAACATGTACACCGAACTCGGAAGCACTCCATCTCATAAAACATCTACTAATAGACTTAAAGATGTAGATCAACATCAAGCCATTTATTAATTATTTCAATAAGTCACTCTCTTCAATGGATATGTCATCTGCATAAACAAACAGGTAAACATCAAAAACAATTGGCATCATACTTAAAATGGATTCAAAGGAGATCTACAGAGTATTATACCCAAAGACCAAAAAATGCACAATCTGCTTGGCAAGAAGCTTTTCTAAAGTAGACCACATTCTGGGATACAAAACAAATCTTTAAAAATTGAAAAGATGGGCTGGAAGAGATGGCTCAGAGGTTAAGATGGCTTGGAGGTCCTGAGTTCAATTCCCAGCAACAACATGGTGGCTCACAACCATCTATAATGAGATCAGGCACCCTTTTCTGGCTGTGCAGGCAGAACATTGTACACCTAATAAATAAATAAATCTGGAAAAAAAATTCTAATTTGAAAGATTGAAATCACTCCTTATATCCTATCTGTCCACAATGCAATAAAACTTAACATTGACAGCAAACAAATCTCTAGTAAATACACAAACACACGGAGATTAAACAACTCATTACTGAATGATGAATGAGTCAAAGGAAAAGTAAAAAATAAAAAATAGATAAATAAACCTTCCTGGAACTAAATGAAAATGAAAACACAGCACAGTAGAACCTCTGAGATGCATGGAAAGCAACCCTAGCAGGGAATTTACAGCTCCAAGTACAAGAAATAACTGCCTTATGATGCAATACAAAAATTTAGAAAAACAAAAACAACCCAAAATCAAATCTAGTTGATGGCAAGAAATTGTGAAAATCAGAGGTAGAAATTAACAGAATAGAAACAATACAAGAATCAGCTAATCTAAGAGCTTGTTCTTAGAAAAGTTAAAAGAAATTGTAAGACCCTTGATCCAACTAACCAAATGAGAGAGAGGACTCCTGTAGGCTTAGATTTTTCAAGACATACTTCATTTAGGGTTCTTAAATGCTTCAACCTCCCTTTTAGCCCACTGACCAGAAGCAGGGGAGAAAAAGGGGTTAATAGGAAAAGGAGGTCGTAGACCTATTTAAAAGTAGTTCTTGGGGTGATTTTACTCTTCATTGTCAGAATGCCAACAGTCCAGTTCACTAGCAAACACAAAACACGGATCAGTCTTGCTGGCTCGATCCAACAGAAACAGCAAGGCTCCACAGAATCTACGTAACTAAGCAGAAGTGGCCACAATCAGCCAGATTACCACAAGAAGTTCTTTGGCGCACTTCTCTCTATGAAGTGAAGGCCAACGAAGATCAGCAAACACCAGAAAAAGTAAGACCAGTGAGGACCAGTGAAGAAGCAACACTTGCAGGGCATAGCAATGCAAAAGCATCCTTTAACTCTTTGTGGTGTTTTATTTATATTCTTTCCAAACATCATGTGCCCTCTCACAAGATAGCTTCCAGAAGAACATCACATGACACAACTGAGTTGTTAAAGAAACCAGAAATTTCCACTTCATATTCCCCTTTCTGTTTAAAAATTTTTTTCTCTAACATTAACAATCTATACAAAATAAAAATAATTATGAGAACCATAAAACTGGAACTTTACATCACATTTTTAAATAAGCTGCTTGCGTACAATATATCAAATAATAGTCAAAACAATCTGAAATCTCTATCAAGATATTAACAGATATAATATATAAGATATAATATAAGATATAAGATGTAATATAGTCACCGGGCATGGTGGCACACGCCTTTAATCCCAGCACTTGGGAGGCAGAGGCAGGCGGATCTCCGAGTTCGAGGCCAGCCTGGTCTACAAAGTGAGTTCCAGGACAGCCAGGGCTATACAGAAAAATCCTGTCTCAAAAAAAACAACAAAAAAAAACAAACAACAACAAAAAAAAAACAAGATGTAATATAGTTAATCTATGCTAAAGTAAAATATTTTAAGACTAGTGCTTTTTTTTATTTTTTATTGTTTATTTGTTGTTGTTATTATTAGTCCCTTTTTCCCCTCTTTTCCCATCTTTTAGATAAAGGAGAAAGATCCCTGATTTAAACTTTATTTTGTTTCCTCCCTGATCATAACAATTAACAAACAACCACTTTGGACGATAACAACCATAACACATCAAACAACCAAAAGCATCCATCCCACCTTCTGGGAATACAGGAGTCATGTTCTTACTTGTCTGGAGACAAAAATAACTTTTTGGTACCCTATGAAAGTTGTGATATTGGCCAAGTCCCAGGATAGCTAGCTGTATCTTTTTCTGTCCAGTCTTTGCCTTGTCTGTTTAATCTCTGTCTTGTACAGTCCTTGTGTTGCTCATTCTCTATGTGATTGATCATTAGGGCTTGCCCTTTTGATCATTTTTTGGCGAGATCAGTGACTGAGACAGTCTATGAGAGTGAATCACCTGGGCTATTTGCTTTGTGAAGGCATTCATGTCTCAGCTGATAATCTCAGATCTAATCTTTATAAGTTTTGTTGGTAACCATATTTTTCACTCCCCGTAGATACCTAGCATAATCACACTTTAAAACTATTGCAGGATTTCCATTCTAATATCAACACATCCTTATGGCAAATTGGTTGGCCTAGTTCTTCAGTTGTCTCAGTAACCTGGTGTCTCTCAACTACTGTTGCTCCTTTTTCACCAGTATTAAGAAAATTTAGAGTTAACAAAGCATTATTTAGTAAAACCCTGGGGTATTTTTTTTACTCTTCCTTTTTGCTTAAATAAGCATTTGTTTATGTATATGTTTATGCATTTGTTTGTGGAACAATTGGCACTTTCTAAAATTTCTTGTCCTATGGATTGTGTGGTATACCAGGAACATGTTTTATATTGTAATATGCAAAGAATTGCTTCATCTTATTGAATACATATACAGGAGAATTGTCAGTTTAAATTTGTGCAGGTTACAAACAAACAAACAAACAAACAAACAAAACTCTGCCTTCTGAGTGCTAGGATTAAAGGCGTGTGCCACCACGCCCAGCCCAGATTCCCATTTTTTAAAGCAGGAAAAGTCTATCTATATAATTAAAATTGTATTTGGGAGTGGCTTGCTCTGATTCTCTGTCTCAAGGGCTTCTGTGTAGTCCCTTGCTCTGGGCTCGAAGTTCCCCCCACTGTGGAGTCTCCTGGGTCTCCCTGGGCATCCAGTCAAACTCGAAGCACTGATGCTTCCTCTGGTGAATTTTTCCTGCTTCTTTCTGTTAAATGTCCTCTGCAACGTTTCTCCCAGATGTCCTCTGCTTTCTACAACATCGGTTGCCTTTCTTCTTCTCCAACCATGTTGGGTACCAGGTGTAAAAGTAACTTTCATTCACCAGAGGTAATTGTTGTCTCAGAGGCTTACTGCTGAATAAGCTCACCCTTTCTAACTCTTTCTGAACTATGGATGGCTAGTTCAACTCATCTGTTCTGGCTTAAATTCCTCTCCAAGCTGACTGATTCAAATTGGCTTCTTTTGGCTTCTGACTGAATTGCTTTGCTTGGAAAAACTGCCTCTGAACTCCATGAATTGAACTGAACTGAACTGAACTGACTGCATGAACCAAAGAGAAATACAATAACTTAACTGAGCTCAACTGTTCTTCACCAAACTGAACTGTGTGTCTCTCTCTGCACTGCTCTTACATAGCCTCTCTTTCCTGTCTGCTCTCTTGAGACTTGGTTATATCCTGTCAGGACTCATTCTGTCAAATCTTTCCCTTATTCAACACTTTGTCTGCCCTTCAATTGTCTAGATGTCATTGTCTAGGATTAAAGGGGTGTACTAAAGATGTGCCTATATTCCAGACAGAGGGAGTAAAGGTGTGCAGATCCTAATCCCAGCAAAGGGATACCTCAGGTGCAGGGCGGATAAACCTGCCAGTCTGAGTAAGTGTAAGCACACAAAAACCAAAAGCCTTTTTCTTCCACATCCTTTCATGTGGGCTGCCACCAGAAGATGTCCCCAGATTTGGTGTGAGTCTTCCTACTTCAAATAATCCAGATTTGGAGCTCTTCATACCTCAAATGA
Source organism: Mus minutoides (assembly GCA_902729485.2). Classification (NCBI taxonomy): domain Eukaryota; kingdom Metazoa; phylum Chordata; class Mammalia; order Rodentia; family Muridae; genus Mus; species Mus minutoides. The sequence goes on along the minus strand of LR749487.1, from coordinate 3,462,669 downwards.
TCAATCAAGAAAAATCCCTCACATTCCCATCTTCATGGGTTTTAGCTGATTCCAGATGTAAAGAAGCTGACAACTAAGATGGGCCATTAAAGGCAGAGAGAGACTGCACGTATGACAGAGAGATAGAGAGAAAGAAAGGGGAGCTGGAGTGTGTGTGAGAGAGACACAGAAAGAGTTAGAGCAAGTGTATGTGGCAGAGAGACAGAGATTATACAGTGGCACAGAAACAAGAGCATAGGTGTGTGACAGAGAGACAGAGTGTAATGCAAAGACAAGGTGAATGTGTTTGTGTGTTACAGAGAGAAGCGTGTGTGTGACCAAGAAAGTGTACATGTGACCAAAAGAAACAGAGACACACAAGGAGAGATAGGAAGCTCAAGTGCCAATAAAACACAGGGAGAGTCAAAGAGTGTGTGTGTGACACAGAGGAATAAAGTGTGTAGGTATCACTGAGAGAGACAGGAAGCATGGTATGTGACAGAGAGAGACAGTATGTAACACTGAGGGATAGGCAGAGGAAGATGACAAATAAGTCTATTTAAATGTGACAAAGGCAAAGTATATTGGAGAGGGTGTGTGTGTGTGTGTGTGTGTGTGTGTGTGTGTGTGAAAAACAGACGGGGAGAGAAGTGTGTGTCACACAGACAGTGTGTTTGTGTATGATACAGAGACAAAGAGACAGTGTGTGTGAGACAGACAGAAATAGGCAGAGACAAAGGGAGAGTGGATGTTTGAGAAACAGAGTAACATGGTCAGAGACAGAGAGTATGTATGACAGAGACAGAGACAGAGAGATGGGAAAATAGTGTATATTTGTGTGAGGCACGGAGAGTCAGACATTGGAAAAGACAGAGATAAGGAGATACAAAGGAGGTGTGTGTGACAGAGTGATAGTGTGCAGGACACAGAGACAGAGACAACCCTACTTCTGAAAGCACACACTTCAGACACAGAACCAGGAGAAATGGAGCTGGAGCTGGCCTGCAGCACCCTCCCTGAGGCCTATCCCCCATCATCCCTGCAGAGGCCATGCAAGCTCACAAGCAAGAGGAGCAGTGAAGAGCCGCTGCCCAGCTGGGAAGCCTGTGAGGCACAACGCTATCACAACAAGGATCATGCTATACCTTGGGGATGACCAATAGCAATCTAATTGGACTTTGGGCATGCTCAGTAGGAGGGAATCCACGTTTGGCACTGTAGACCTAGCCCCCTACCCATGGAGGAGAACCGACTACCGAGCTTTTCCTAAACTAGCATAATTCTAACTGTATTCTAAATACTTATCCTAACATACTAAGGAAAGCTCTCGCCCCTCAACAATGCCTGCTTTGCAGCAGACAGAGACCATTACAGATATCTGTATGCAGAGAACACCTGACCACAGGATGCCCAATATAAACCGATACATCTACCATGCAACCTGTACACATAAGACTGTAAGAGCCAGAGGACCAGGACATCTGCTATGTGAGTGTCATGCACATGACAGGGAAGCTGCCCACATGAGACCTGCACAACCACACTAGTTGGTACCTGGTAAAGGAAAATCTCACAAGGCCTCATCCTTAGATGAAGAGCTACAGGCATTTAATAGCAGATGAGGGTGGAGGAATCAGAACATGCCAAAGAGAGACAAGGAGAAGCCCACACGGCCTCAACCCTACAGAAAGAACTACAGTCAACTAAGAAATCTGAGTGCGGGAGAGGTGGTCTTCCCCTGGGAAGAGCTCACCAACTAACTAATTGCCGAGCAGTAGCCCCAAACAGACATAGAAGTAACACTCTACAGACTGAGCCAGTTATATTTAGGAGCATATATGAATATACATATATGCATGCAATAATAATGAAAAAGGAGGTCATTAATTTGGAAGACAGCATGGAAGGGTATATGAGAGGGTTTAGAGGGAAAGGAAAAATGTAATCATAAGCTCAGAAATGAAAAAGAGCTGGGTGTGGTGTCACACCTCTTTAATCCCAGCACTTGGGAGGCAGAGGCAGGCAGATGTCTGAGTTTGAAGCCAGGGTGGTCTACAGAGGGAATTTCAGGAGAGCCATGGCTACACAGAGAAACTCTGTCTCAAAAATACAGAGAAAGAGAAAGAGAGAGAGAGAGAGAGAGAGAGAGAGAGAGAGAGAGGAAGAGGAGGGAGGGAGGGAGGGAGGAAGGAAGGAAGGAAGGAAGGAAGGAAGGAAGGAAGGAAGGACAAACTAACAAAAAAAGAAAGGAAGGGAGAACATAGAAATACAAAAAGACTCTGTGTGTGTGTGTGTGTGTGTGTGTGTGTGTGTGTGTGTGTGTGTGACAAAGACTGAGATTCAGAGGCTGAGGGCATAGACACAGACAGACAGACAGACAGACAGACAGACAGACAGAGACAGGGAGTGTATAACAGAGATAAGCAAAGACAGACGAAAGAGTGTGTGTGACCATCAAAACGATCATCCATCATGACCAAGTAGGCTTCATCCCAGGAATGCAGGGATGGTTTAATATACGGAAATCCATCAATGTAATACACCATATAAACAAACTCAAAGGTAAAAACCACATGATCATCTCCTTAGATGCTGAGAAAGCATTTGACAAAATCCAACACCCTTTCATGATAAAGGTCTTGGAAAGATCANAAAAAAAAAAGAGTGTGTGTGACATGCTCAGAGAGACATAGTGTGAGTGAGTATGTGTGGGACACAGAATGTATATGCAGGAAACAGAGACACAGTGTGTGTGACAAAGACGAACAGAGAACGAGACATGGGGGTGTGTGTGAGAGACACCGAGAAAGACAGAGGTTTGTGTATCAGACACAGAGAGACCGATGTGTGAATTGTGTGTGATGCACATGGAGACAGAGAGACAGAAAATGTACACAGACACAGACACAGAGACACAGAGTATATGTCTGACACAAAGACAGAGTGCTTGCACTTCACAGAGACATAGACAAGAAAGAGAGACAGGGAGGGAGAAAGACAAGACATGTGAGCTCAAGCTCTGCCCAGTGAAGAAGACAGGCTCCTCCTGGCTGCCTTCAGACCAAGACGCAGAACTCTCGGCTCCTTCTCCAGCACCATGTCTGCCTGGATGCTTCCATGCTTGCCACCATGATGATAACAAACTGAACCTCTGAAACCATAAGCCAGCCCCAATTAAATCTTTTCTTTGTTTCTTCACAGCAATAAAATCCTAACTAAGACACTGTAAAGTACTGTCTCACAAACGCAGGGACCTACGTTTGATCTCCAGAAGCCACACTGTACCTGGCTTTTATGTCAACTCGACATAGGTTAGAGTCACTGTGAAAGAGACAGCCTCAGCTGCGAAAACACCCCACCAGATTGGCCGAAGGCAAGTCTGGAGTACATTTTCTTATTTAGTGATTGATATGTGGTGTCACCCCTGAGGTGGTGGCCATGGGTACTAAAAGAAAGCAGTCTGAGAAAGCCAGTAAGCAGCACTCCTCAGTGACCGCTGTGTCGGTTCCTGACTCCAGGGTCTGTCTTGCCCTGTCTGTGGTCCTGTCCTGACTTCCCAGGAGGCTGCATTCCAGACTGGGGAGTAAAACACTAACCTCCCCCAAATGACTTCCTGCTGGTATTTCATCACAGCAATGGAAGCCCTAACTAAAATACCATGTAAAACAGACGCCAGGCATGGCAGCCCAGAGGAAGCAAAGGCGAGAGGATCACTGGGGCTTACAGACCAGCCTGCCTCAGGGAGCTCTGAACAGAGAGGCTTCCGTGGTTGAGGACTTCACTTTAGTCTGAGTCAAATAAGCTGTCCTGGATGAGAGGAGAGAACAAGCCAAGAGAAGACACATCCTGACAGACACTTAGAAGCAAGGAAGAGAGTGGTTCCTTCAGAAGCTCTGGACCAAGAGCTTTTAAGACTACCAGGTTGGCTCCACCCTCTCTGGTCAGGATTTGGCACTATGGACGAGCTTCAGTGGTAAAGCCTTCATTTACCATGTTCTAGCCCAGGATCACAAAGTATTCATTTTAGAAGAACGACTGGGAGGAGGGCTCAGTCATTAATGTGATTGCTTTACAAACATAAAGAATTAAATTCAGTCCCCAAACCCTATGTAAGAAAACACCTGGTGTGGGGGCACATGCTTGTAATTCCAGAACCACAGACAGGGAGCCCGGTTAAATCTCTCGAGCTTTCTGGACAGCCAGTCTCACCTACTTGAAGAGTTCAAAGCCCACGGGAGACAGTGTCTCAGACAAGATGGACAGTGCCAGAGTAATGACCCCAGAAATTGACCTCTGACCACCAAATGCACTCATATGCACATCTATGCATGTGCATGCACACCGACAAACCTAGGGAAAGTGTTTGGAGGTTGGAGTGTTGGAAGTGGTAGGGTATATCCGTGGGAGAGCACTTATCTACCATATGCTAGGCCTGGGGCTCTATCCCAACACCAGAAAAAAATTAAAAATTAAAATTACACACACACACACACACACACACATATTTTAAATTATATACATATAATTTTTTTTAAAGGAGGAGGAAGAGGAACGCAGAAGATGTTTCGACCTGTAAAAATGCCTGCCTTGAGAGCATGTGAACCAGGGTGTCCACAATACCCATGTATACAGCAGGCTTGGTGGCACACATTTATAATCCTAGCACTGGGCAGAGCTTAGGGGACGCCGCCACCTCCCTCCTCCCCGCTTCCACAGCCTCCACTCCTCCCTGCAATTCGCTGGCCAGAGCCTGGCCTTCTAGCCAACTGGCTTTCGCCGCATCCGCTCTGTGTCCTCCACACCGCCAGGGGGTATCAGCGGGCCAGGAAGCGGTCCACCGTTCATCTCTATGACCCCCGTCGCAGCCTAGATGACCCGGAAGACACTGAAGGGGCAGTGCTTCCAGGTGGGAGCGAGGTGACCCCGGCTCCTAAAGAAGGGTAAGGCAGAGTAGCCATGGGGGCGCACCTGACCCGGCGCTATCTGTGGGATGCCTCGGTGGAGCCTGACCCCGAAAAGATACCCAGCTTCCCGCCTGACCTCGGCTATCCGGAACGCAAGGAGCGAGGTGAGCTCAGTGCGCAGGCGCGACCGCAGATCCCGCGGAACTCAGCTGCCTGCTTGCAGAGGGGTCAGGTCGGGAGGGCGCCCGACCTCCTTGAGTGTGGAGGCTGTGCGGGGATGGCTGGAGCAAAAGGCTGGGAGGACAGCAGAGAACGGGAAGACGAGACTGACCCGGTGCACTTCGTCCTGGGCACAGAGCAGAGCCTAGGACATGTTCTTTGCATCTCCATACATTGTCACTAGTATTTGGTTACGTACAAGGTCGGGGGATAGAGCGATCATGCTCCTTGTCCTGTCTAGTGTGATGGTGCTGGGGGAAGGAACCGAAGGCTTGTGTGTACTCGCACGGTTCTCGTTCTTCCTGTGTAGGAAAATCACAGAGTGACAGCTCTGGACAAAGTCCTAGTTTGGCACTTGGGATGCCCCAGGGTAGCAGAGAGCCCCCTGGACAAAGCAGTGTGTCCAGGAAGATCTGGGAAGCAAATTTAAGAGTGTGGAAGCACCAGCTAAAAGAGACGTGTATGACGAGAGTGATGAAGTTGGTTCCAAGGAGGGACAGAGCCCCACTTGTAAGCAGGGGAAAGACACAAATTACTTGCTTTACCAAAAGGTTGTAGTGTAGGCTAGAAGATGGCTCAGTCAGTACTGCAGTCCATTTATCCACCTGACACCCTGCTTTGCCCATAGTCATATTAAAAATACAGCACTCCCCGGCTACTTCTCTTAGCCCTGCTGACCTGGTCTCCAAGTTGCTTCCTCACTGGACCCCCTTCTTATTTTTGAGTCAGGCTAGTCTCTAACTCGCAGTCTTTCCCCTTCGGCCTCAGGAGCACAGAGATCACAGGCCCAGCGTGCTCAGGGATGCTATAGCCAACATGTTACTTCTGTAGCTCTTCACTGCCTCTTCATCTCAGGCAAGCTCTTGTGAGAAAGCAGGAGCTGCTTCCGCTCCCACACCCGTGCATCCCCAAACTCCTTCCAAATGGCTTGTCCCTCGCCTGGCAGAGTCCCCATTCCAGGTGAAACCCCCCCCCCCCCATATATCCTCCATCCATCCTCTACAATGATAGGATCCTGCTCTAGAACCTCTCTCATCAGGCTCCTGTCAGTAGTTTTGAAACACCCCCCTCCCCCGCAGGAACGTCATGAGTTCCTGGGATGCGAAGCAACCCTGTCTCAAAACCTAAGTATAAAATCCCGTTCTGGCCGCACCTTCTCGCGGCGCCCTTCACTTCCCAGCCAGCCCCAGCTCCACCTGCCATTCCTCAGTCTACCTTGCTCGCCTCCACTTTCCTGCGCTCTCAGATTCTTCCTGAGCTCCCTTGACTGCCTTGAAGCTGCCGCCTCCTCTGTTCTGCCCTGGAGGCAGCTCACAACCTCAACGTGGTGTACACCAGTGCTGCCCAGTTGATCTCCAAGGGGAGCCTTAACCTTGAATTTACGAATGACATAGCTGACTTTTGTTTTCTGAGTTTTAGGGCTTTATTAGTGGTGTCCATGTGTACGTGAGCACTTGGTGTACATTGATGGCCAGAGGTCTGCAGAGTGTCTTCCTGAAATCACGTCCCCTTTCCTCCTCCCAGGAGCCACCACCCCCCTCCACTGACACCTTAATTTTTGAGACAGGGTTTCACTCTGTAGCACAGGCTGGCCAGCCTCTGAGTGCTGAGATCACAGGAGTAAGCCAACAAGCCTAGCCAAGGTTTTATTTTTCTTTTGAGACAGGATCTTGTTGTGTAGCACAGGCTAGTCTCAAAACTCTTAACTCAGGCGCCTGAGTGCCGAGATTGCTGGCTGTACCCCTCTGTCTTCAATGTCTGTCTTGTATTCTTTTGAGTCTCAGCTCTGTCCTCCCCTTAAGCCTACCATCCTCACCTTCCCAGTCACTGTCAAGGACAGCTCTACCTTTCCTTGTGCTTAGGTCAAAACCCAGGAATTGGGAAAGGTGCCTGCTGCCTCAAGGCTGCCTCAACCTGAGATGCTCTTGCCCCAGGCATCTGCCCGACTCACCCCTTGCCACATGGCCCGCTTCCCAGCACTTCCTAACCCTGGTTTTGATTGGGTTTGGGTTTGGTTTGCCCCCTGCAGTCAGTAAGGCTGCCAGCCATTCAATGATAGTGTGTTTGGCCTGCTTTGTATCCCTCTGAAGATGGAGTCTATATATCTGCCTGGTTCCCTCCTATATTCCTGCAACTTAGCAGGCAGTAGTGTGCTGAAAGGCTTGCTACTGGCCTCTTGTGACCTGGGAATGAGAGGCCAGAGCTTGAGTCGCTAACTCAAGCTCCAGGGTGAGTAGCTCTGGCAAGAGCCTGTCTGTGAAGTAAGCCCTGAGCCTGGAGTACAAAGGTGCTGAGTGGAGAGACCAGGTTTTCCACATCAGCCTACTGGGGCATCAGCAGTCAGAAGTGTGGTCAAAGCTAGAGAGAAGCGGGTGGCTGCTGCTGGGCTCTGGAGCTCCAGGGAGAGTGCAACACAGAAGGCAGAGAAAGCCTGTCTGGGTGACATGCAACCCTGTTGAGGCACATCTGGGCACCAGGTGAGAAGCCCAAAAAAGGGGACAAGGACCTGAGACCAAATGAGAAAGGATGGTAGCTGGAAGCATAATAGGAGACAACAGCCCCGAGAGGAAGGTCAGCAGACGATTAGAGCCCCGAGAGGAAGGCCAGCAGATGACTGGAGTATGCGGTGGCTCTGCAGGGCTAAGATTTTCCCAAGGCCTCACACAAGCTACCACTGACTTAACTCCAACCGTTTTTTGTTTCTTTTTTTAAAGATTATTTTTGTTTTTAATGTGTCTGTATAGACATTTGGACATAAGGGTTCAGATGCCAGGTAAAAGCAGAGAGGGCAGTGGATCCCTGGAGCTGGCTGGAGTTATTGGCAGTGGTGGGAGCTGCCCACCCCCAGTTCTCTGCAGGAGCAGTACATGCTGAGCCAGCTCTATGGCCAACTTGTTTGGTTTTCAAGACAGGATTTCTGTGTAGTCCTTGCTGTCCTTTAGACCAAGCTGGCCTTGAACTTGGAGATCCGTCTGCCTCTACCTCCCAAGTGCTGAGATCAAAGGTGTGCGCCACCACCGCCTCTAATGGAATATGTTTTAGTGCAGTGAAATAGAATTGAAGCCCAGGTGGAGAGGAGGGAGGCCTACAGACTCAGCAGAGCAGGTATGTGGTTGAGGGCCACAGGGGGACAGGCTGGCCAGTTTCTATTCCTAAACACTCCTGAAGGGTCAGGTTTGCCAGTGATGGCTCATCTCCCCGAGGCTTACTTCACACACACACATGCTATGTAGTGGTCTTTGGTTTGTGTAAGCACATGCTACGCTGATCACACCAGCACCCCAATGATGCTTCCTGTTACCACAGCTCTGATGGCTTCGTTGACAGCCTGGCACCTTCTGTGCTGGGACTGGCATCTTCCTGCAGTGAGGGAGCAAAGGCTGAGAGGCCACGGTACCCACTGAAAAGCTGAAATTCAGGTTCCATATGGCTTAGGGGCTGGGGAAGGTAAGCTGAGCTTTCTAAATACAGCATCTCCAGATGAAGGGACATCAGAGTGCTTTATTGGTGTTTAGGACATAGGGGATGAGGAATCACCCTTCCTGTCATGGGGTAGCCATAATCCAAATGGGTTCTGCTGAGCCATACTCTGTGTCTGGCTTCTGTTTGTGCCATGTGCACACCGGGGGTCAGTGGAGGTGGGGGCTGGCTGCAGGGCTGAGCCTCACCACTCCCCACAGTGATGGTGGCCACACAGCAAGAGATGATGGACGCCCAGCTGACACTGCAGCAGCGTGACTACTGTGCCCACTACCTCATCCAGCTGCTGAAGTGCAAGCGGGACAGCTTCCCCAACTTCCTGGCTTGCAAGCACGAACAGCATGACTGGGACTACTGCGAGCACCTGGAGTGAGCCTGCCCCGCCCCCACCCGCACCCCGGCCACCCACACCCCGGCCACCCACACCCCGGCCACCCACACCACAGCCACCCACACCGCACCACAGCTATCCACTACTACCACGAGCACCTGGAGTGAGCCTGCCCCGTCCCCACCCGCACCCCAGCCACCCACACCCCGGCCACCCACACCATGGCCACCCACACCACGGCCACCCACACCGCACCACAGCTACCCACATGGGCATGGGAAGAGGCTAGAGCCACCTAGTACAGGGGCCAAGTCAGAATTCCTGGGGGAGGCCTCACCCCTAGCAAGGGCTTCCTAGTGGCTGGAATGACTCAAGCCAGAGCTTATGGCACTGAGACCCTCTGTGTTCTGCCCACAGTTACGTGAAGCGCATGAAGGAGTTTGAACGTGAGCGGCGACTGCTCCAAAGGAAGAAGCGGAGGGCACTGAAGGAAGCACGGGTAGCCCAAGGCCAGGGAGAAGGAGAGGTGGGCCCTGAGGTGGCCCTGTAGGGATTACCCGCTAGCCTGTGGACCTATCAGTGAAATAAAAGCTTTGGGTCACCTGCCTAAACTTCATCTGTGCTGCTTCAAGGATGGGAAGGAATGGTGTGGTCCCTGTACCCCTAAAGAACACACAGTCAGTTGGGTAAGCAGGTTTTATTGTTGCTGCTGGAGAGCCATGGCCAGCCACATCAGGACAAGGGCAGTGAGGGGCAGACAGTATTACAGGGCACAGCCGGGAGGAGCTGCTCAGAGCAGGAAGGGGATAATGGGCATGCGCAAGGGCGGGTAGTCGCGGAACTCCTTCAGGTAGCTGCGGTGCTTGCCCTTGGCCCAGATAGTCATCTGGGTGAAGCCCACCAGGGAGAAGAGGGCCACTGTGGGCAGAATTGAGGTATCAGAATGAAGCTGCCTGGCTGGAAGGGCAGCGCACCGCACAGGGACAAGGGACTCACCTGGGACACACTGAGTCAAGATGGCAAAGCCAATCCAGGAGCCCACCTGTGGACAGCACAGAGTGAGGACAGAGAGGGAAACCCAGTTCACATACAGCCCCGGAGAAGGATGGCAACAGCCTCACCAAGGTCAAGCTTTCTCACTCCCCACAGCCCACTCCTGCACTTCACCATGTGCAGGACCTCAGACCTGGGAGGACAAAGGCAGTCCAGCCCCTCACCTCATAAGTATAGTTGGGACAGGACACCAACAGAAACAGCCAGGTGAAGGGGTTCTTGGTGGGGTATGGGATCTTCCTGGTTTTCGACCCTGGCATAGAGGATAAGAATAAGTCAGACCCCTCACCCTGCTCACTTAGCCCCAGCCCCAGCAAGCCACTCACCAGCAGGCCGAAGGTCCCGAAGAGCCATGTGGATGGAGAAGTTCCCAAGCTGGCAGATCTATGAAGGAGAAAAGGGTCAGTCCCCAGCCTGCCCTCACCCCACCCAGCTGCCACACCTCACCACACGTGGTTGCTGCCCCAGCCTCTTTACCACAAAAACGGCCAGTGCCAGCTTAACCTGCTGAACTCCATAGGCTGTAGAAAAAGCAGGAAGGAGAGCCCTGTAAGAGGAAGCCTCGTGGTGGGGTCACATAGGGTAAGGGTACTATCTGGACCCACTTACTAGGGGGTGTGTAGAGAGGGTGGTTGATGTAATAAGCCATCCATGCAGCAAAGCCCCAATAGTAGGTGCAGTTCTGGAAGAGCAAATGAGTTAGCAGGTGGGGAGGGGGCAGGCACTGCTGCTGGTGGGCGGGCAAGACAAGAATAGGGGTGCTCACTTTGAAGATGTTTCGCAAAGGCATGGTTCCGTGAGAGAATCGGTGCACGAAGAGAGTCTCCAGCAGGCGCTTGATGTAGTGGAAGGAGTGGCACATGCAGGCGAGGCTGGTGGGGTAGCAGATTGAGCCAGGGCCAATCCAGCCTCCACCCTCCCTCCCACCCCCACCTTCACCAGGCCCACTCACTGCACCACCGTATGCCGACTGGACGTAAAGTCGTATTTGCGGCCATAAATGAAGGGTACACGGAAGTAGAAGAGCAGGTAGATGAAAAGGGGCCCGGCATACTCCGTCAGGAAGACCTGGGAGTACCCAGAGACAAGGTGAGTCGCCCCAGGGTGGCTGAAGGCAGGGACCAGGGAAGGAATCAGAGCTCACCGTCACCCAGCTGATCTGGGCCCCGAGGTCCCGGAAGTAAAGCGTGGCAGTGGTGCCCACAGGAAGCTTCTGTAAGACATCTTCATCTTTCAGGGACTTCCCCTCTACAGAGATAAGTCAGTATTTGGTTACTGTCCTGGTTTCCTGACCCCAAGAGCCCAAGGGATAGGCGGATGGACAGCTGTACTCACTGGGGTCCAGGCGGAGGGACTGGCGGGCAGGATACCACTGCGGGTCTGCCAGGAGAAGGTCAGGGGTTGCATCACCTAATCTGGCAAGGCTCGGCCTACCCACGCCCCAAACTTGGCCTGCCTCTAAAGGCTTCCAGAACTCTAGGACCCCCCAGCTCCTCCCACCTGTGCAAGGGCACACAGGATAGGCAGCAACAGATTTTTTTTTTTTTTTACCCCTTTGGATAGATAGCACAAGAGCATTCCTGCTGGTGACCACACAGGGGCAGCCTGCCCAGTCAGCCGGGCCTCACTCACTGTTCCAGTGCGCTGAGAGGCAACAAGCCGATGAGGAAAAGGCATGCGGAGGCATGCGGGCCCAGGTCACATCCAGAGGGGAGGCAGGAATGGGGGGTAGATGTGTCGGGAGCGGGGGGACAGGTGTGGCAGGAGCAGGAATAGGTGCGTAGGGAGACTCACGTGTCTTGGTGAAAAGGGTCTTGATTTCAGAAATGGTGGCCTGAGGCTCTACCTAAAGGAAAACAGGGTATAAGTCCTGAGGGAGCCAGGCCCAGGATGGGGGGAGGGGTTCCAGGTACAGGCAGGTCAGGATCAAGCTGGTGGACTTCATGGGGTACATCCGTCCTCCACCTCCTTTACAGACACAGCGCCCTCCCAGTCTGCCTTTGTCCCTTCCCATACCAGGCTGTCAGCTTCCAGCCCCACAAAGGGGCCACAGCTGCTCACTCTAGCGCAGTGGTTCTCAACCTTCCTAAAGCTGCCACCTTTAGTACGGTTCCTCATGGTGTACTGACCCCAGCCATAACATTATTTCATTGCTACTTCATACCTGTAATTCTGCTGTTAAGAATTGTAATATATATCTGATAGGTGAGCCCAATGGGGTCTCGGCCCACAGGTTGAGAACCGCTGCTCTAGATGAAGACAATACCCTTTACACACCTTCTGAAGGACAGGGAGGGCCACCGATGCCTGCAGAGCCCCGCAGGAGCTGTAAGGAACAAGGACCCAGCCCTCCTGGCACTTCACCCCCAGGGGTGCAGTCCTACCTTGTCCAGGAAGCACAGCTTCTCTCTCGTCTTTGCATCCCGAATCTCCACCTCAAAGAAGAGGACAGCCTTTTTATGCTTCTTGGCTGCTTTGTGGGGGGGCATGGGCATGGGAAGACCATCGAGGCCTTGGTGGGCCTCTTTGGCTGCCATGCTCAAGCTGATATCCATGCCACCGCTGCTGGCCCTCCTGCTCTGCCTTCCAGACTGTGGTGCCCACTGCCAGCCGCCAGCCCCCACCTCCGACCTCTCCTCACAAAGCTGCTCTGAGCTGGGCCGGGCAGCATGATCAAATTCTGCCTCGGTGCTGGAAGGGAGCCTGTGTCTGACCAGGCCCAGCCAGCTCCAATGCCAGATGTAACCCGAGTGGTACCAGGGCCTGGCCTGGCTAAATATAAAACCATCTCATCCCGAATCCCCACCAAAGAAGCCACAGTCCTCCCCTGAGGGCTACCCTCATACAGGCAGTTAGTTGGGTGGGCACAGGCACTCAGAGGTGCCAAGGGCAAGAAGATCCCCCAGAGAAGGAAAAGGCCCACAGGCATGGCAGGAGTAGCTAGCCCAGCCCCCGTGTGCAGCCCTGACTGACAGGTCACCCAACCTGGGGAAACGCCAGCTATTTGGAGAATCTCCGAGACATATCATCCATTTCCACTTCTAAGCTGTAAGGGACACTGGATTATTTCCCTTGTGCATTTGTGTTCCCAGGGAGGTGACAAATTCCAGAGGTACTGGTGCAGAGTTCCCAAGTCCCTCCACCTCCCTCTCCAACGCCTCACTCCTCACAGTTCCTACCACATCAGGCCAATACAATGTGCTCACCCATGGACGAGCCTGCCAAAGCCTGCACCCCTGGGGTTCACAGCCCCCAAAGGAGAAACCTGCAGGCTGAGGCCAGAAAATACGAACAGGGGCAGGGTAAGGAGGCAGGAGCCCCAGGGGAATCTGACCATCGGGCCCAGCAGGTCAGAGAAGGCTACTGCATGATGCTCAACACTGCCCATGCTGGCTGGGGGAGACCCAAAAGGGCTCTGTGGGCATCTGCCACTTTTTTCCAGAAGAAAGGGGCATCACAGGCCAGGGAAGCCCACTGTTGTCACCTGCATGCTCCCAACAACAGAGGCCATGGCACAATCCCAGGGCTGCTAGGGGTCCCTGAGAGGATGTGGGTGGGCCAACATGGTGCTGGCACACAGGAAGTATATGCATGTATGTGTGCATGTACAGGTAGGGAAGACCCCATGCAGGTGACCCTCACAGTGATGCTGCCCCGCAGGGCCTGGGCTTGAGTTCAGAGCAAGGTTGCTATGCCAGGCAGTGGTACCCAGGCCTACTTGCCCTTATGTGCCAGAGCCTACATCATGGGCACAGCATACTCTGGGGCGGATGGCTGAGTCCACACAAGGACAATCAGTGCCAGGCTGAGCTGTCATACGCTGGGACCCCTCTAAAGAGGAATGAGAGGGAAGGAGCACATGAGGAATGTGCTAGAAGGGGCGAGGTGGCAGGGCTCTGGGCTGGGGCTATATTAATAGTTGCTGGGCCCCATGAGCACTGCCCACATGCTCAGAGTCCATGTGAATCACAGGAGGGTGGCACAGTGTGCACTGGAGAGAAGGCCATGGAGTTCCTGCTGAACCACTCAACAGCTTAAAATACAACCAGCCCCTCTCCCTACTGGGCCAGCTGCCGGGGAGGGCTGAAACCCTAGCCTCTCCCCCAGCTGGGGCACTGCAACCAGGCCAGGAGCCGTGGTGTACCAACTGGTGGGCAGCAGGAGAGCGCATGGAGAGGGGCCACAGTGAAGAGCAATCCCAAGCCACAAGCTGAGGGAGGGGCTGCCTGCAGCAGAGGTGAGTCGGGGGCCTCCCACGGCCGCCACCTTCCCCCAGGCATAGGTCTAGAAAGGCCCAATGGGCCAGAGGCCATTCTTGCAACTTTCTGAGCCTCTAGAATTATTTCAAAATCAAGATAAAAGATATGTTAAGTGTAGCAAGAAGGTTGGCGAGATGAAATAAACCAGACTTTCAGGCCCAGGAACAGACCAGGATAGACAGAACCCCGCTGGTAACTCGGGGCGGGGGGCGAAGCGGGAGGGGAGAATGCTGAAAGACACATGCTCTTTGTGGGTAAGACAAAGGTGCCAGTCGCAGAGATGGGGGCCTGCATTCTGAAAGGTGATGAAATCCAACAGATTGTGCACTTTTTTGGGAGGAGGGGTATCACTCAGGGGTGAGACAGGGTCTGAGTTCTTAAACTCAAAACATTGTCTCAGTTTCCCAAGTGCTGAGGAAGTACAGCTGTCGGCAACACACAGTTGAACTATGCACTTTATTCAGTCACAGGAACTGCACTACGAAAGCTCTGGCTTCAGGGGATTCTATGTAGGGCTCTCACACTGCAAGGCAGATACTGTACCACCAAGTAACACCCCAGCCTAGTCAGGAACAGACAAAGTGTCCATCAAAAGAGAAAAGACGAACAGCTCCAGGGAACAGGCTAAGGAGATGGAGGGGAATCAATGTGCACCTTAGACCTTGGTCCCCACCGCACTCATCAACCTCTGCCACCCAGACCCCTGCCATGTAATTATCTCACACCCCCATCCACACTGAAGCCAGCCTAGAGTACAACCAGGAGGGGCTCAGAGGGCACAGATGGCTATGGAAAGGTGTCCCAGCCAGCGTGACCCCTGAAGGCAGGCAGCCAGCAGGCTCCACCCATCCTGGGGAGAAATCACAGCTTAGCTAAGGAAGGACCCCTGCAGGGAGATAGATGTATATCTATGTAAGGGTGGCCCATGAGGGGTAACCTGAGTCCCCAAGCTGGCTGGGGGCAGAGATGGGGGACCTGCTGTTGAAAGCACAATAGTCGGTGGTCAAAGACAAACACAAGGGCAGGAGCCCTGGCACGGCACATGTGCTGCTTCTGCGATGACAGTCCCACTAGTCTGTGAAGAATTCTCACCCAGAGGTTGCTATAATGAGGCCCGGCTGCAGCCAACAGCAACTCAGACCAGCCCAAGGTCAAGGACAGCAGAGCAGTCTAAGAACGGAAGCCCACCCCAGGGCTGGGGGGGGGGGGGGAGAGAGATGCTGGCCTTGGCACACCACTGTGTGGCAAGACCAAGGTTGGCACGCTAGAGAGAGCACCTGTTCCTTGTTCTAAGACACAAAAGTAGCACTCTTGAGGTTGTCCCAGGCTGGCAGGACAACAAAAAGGCAGAGAAGCATGCCCTGTGTCACTGTTACATAGGAGGCTCATGCCTCCTGCCTAAGGCTCCTGGGCACCGCAGCACAGCACCAATTAAAACAGTAACCCCACCAGGCAGGGTGGCATACGCTTGTGATCCAGCAATCAGCAGATGGACTCGGGATCAGTTCAGAGACAACCCCAGCAACATCCAAGTTTGAGGCCAGCCTGAGATACATGAGACCCTGTCTCAAGAGAAAAAAAATGGTCTACAGAGTGAGTTCCAGGACAGCCAGGGATATACAGAGAAACCCGTCTTAAAAACCAAAAAAAAAAAAAAAAAAAAGAATGAGGCAGGACCAGGGAGAGCTTGTACCTGCCCCAGGCCTGGCTGGTTTCTAACCCCCGTGATCCCAGGCAGAGCTGGGATCAGTGTTACCCCTTGGGACCAGAATCTGGCCATGGTGTCAGAGGCTGCTGCTCCCTTGGCAACCTCGGGGCCTACACTGCGCTCCAGGCTGCCAGGCCTTACAGCCCTGGCTCTAAGGCACCCCACACTGAGAGAATGGATCAGCTCACCAGGCTCCAGTCCCCAGAGAAACTGGGCTGTCCCTCAGTGGTGATCCAGAGCCTACAGGTTCTACAAGGCATAGTGGGGTTAACACACATCCCTGGGCACTACATTTTTTGTTTTTGTTTTTGTTTTGTTTTTGTTTTTGTTTTCGTTTGTTTTTCGAGACAGGGTTTCTCTGTGTAGCCCTGGCTGCCCTGGAACTCACTTTGTAGACCAGGCTGGCCTCAAACTCAGAAATCCACCTGCCTCTGCCTCCCGAGTGCTGGGATTAAAGGCGTGCGCCACCACACCCGACCCGACACTACGTTAGTGCGGCTCTACGCAAGCTCTCCACCTCCTCAGCCGCAAGGGGATAGACTCTTTCCGACTGCAACCGCCCATGCTCACTGTAGGGGTTAGATAACGAAAGGCAAGAAGGCAACCACCCGTGCATTCACACAGAACCATCTAGAATAGAAGCACAGCAGTGGCCAGGTGTGCTGCCATGTGTGTGCCTGGGATCTCAGCTCTGGGAGGATCAGAAAATGGGAGGCCCACCTTGTCCTGGCCTTGGCTACACGCTCCGGAAAGAGAAAAAGCTCAGGGATATCATACAACTGACTATGGCAGAGGAGCGCTCACAGAGGTGCCAGAAGCCAGCCAGGCCCCTCTGTCTTGCAACCTTGACTGCATCTATGCAGGGACCCAAGGTCAGAGGGCTGACAGGATCATGCCCCACCCAGCTGGTGGCAGTGAGCCTGAACACAAGCCACAAGGGGCCATGTGGGAGGACAGGGAAAGGGGCGATGACAGCCAATAGAGGCCGCAATACTTTCCATTGTCCCCTTGTGCCAAGAGGCGGAAGGATGGCCGGCAGAGACCGTCCTAGCAATAATGGGCAAGCTCACAGCTGGGGTGCAGGACGGGACCAAAAGGAACCCTAACCTCACTCTTCCACTTGGCAGCAGAATCTTTGGGGAGCCACCACCTGCCTGCCCCGCCCCACTCTCCCTGCCTCAGGCATGGGAACAAACACAACCAAGCCTTTCTCTCAACCCAAGCCTCTGTCAAGGGAGCAGGAGCAAAGGGAAGGACAAACAGACACAACCTGTCACCAAGAGTTGAAGGAAACCCAGATAGGGACGCAGCAGGCAAGAACAGAGCACAGCTGGGTGTAGTAGCACCCATCCCATCCCTCGGGAAGCAGCGCAGGGAGTACCCAAAGTTCCAGTCCATTCAGGCTACACAGCTCCAGGCTGGTCAGAACGACCCTATCTCAAAAATAAGCAGAAAATAAGGTAAAGGAATAAAGATCTCCCTGAGAGAGAGCTGTCCAGCAAAAGGCCCTGGGGGAAGGACACAGCCATTCACCATCCAGGGAAGGAAGGTCCAGGCAGAGGCAATACCAAGGTCCTAGTCGGGTGCCCAGCATGGCTGAGGAGCAGGGAGGGAGGGACGCAGCTGAGCAGGCCTGCAGGCCAGGGAGCACCTTGGCTTCTGCCTGGGCTCAGATGGGAGTCACTTAGGGTTTCTGAGCAGAGAAGGGACACGGGTTCATTCGGGAGTTCACGAGTGCCAGTGCTGGCAGGACAGTCTGACGGGGTGAGGCAGAGGCAGGAGGATCAAGATGGGGATGGACAAGAGAGGAACAATGGCTGGATTCTAGACAGACAGGGTGGAAGCAGCAGACCCCAAATGGCCTGAACCTGGAGTCGAAGGAGCAAGAGTCTGGTCCGCTGAGCCGGGTAGGAAGGAGCAGCCCCATTAAGGCCAGGCTGGACGAGTCACACCTGCCATGTCTGCGTGCCACAGGACTCAAGCTGCATGCACCTCTTCACAAATGCAGGAGCTCTGCTGCTCCAAGGTCCTCTGCCTATAAGCCAGACCATGGCTGCAGCGTTCATGTCCCAGGCTAGCTCAGTGCCTCCAACCAGCTTTCCAGGTCAGCCACTAACTTACACTCCTGGAATTCTGGGTATTCAACTATGGGGCCTGCCCAATGACTCTAGGTGGGGACACTGGTGAGGAGTTTCAACCCTGCCAGCTTCATAGTGCCTCTCCTTCGTAATGACCCCACAGGGCTGGAGCTGTGGATGTTAGTTACTTCTCTGCTGCTGTGATAAGACACCATGACCAAGGCTTTCTTATAAAAAAGCATTGAATCTGAGGCTCATGGTACCAGAGTTAGAATCCACGGCCATCCCGGCATGGAACATGGCAGGAGGCAGGCATGGAGCATAGCAGGGGGCAGGCATGGAGCATGGCACGGGGGCAGGCATGGAGCATGGCAGGGGGCAGGCATGGAGCATGGAGCATGGCAGGGGCCAGGCATGGAGCATGGCACGGGGGCAGGCATGGTGCTGAAACCCTGTCTCAGCATCTTGAGACACAACCACACAAGGCAGAGAAAGTTAACTGGGAATGATATAGACTTTAGAATCCTCAAAACCCATCCCCAGTGACACACCTCCAACAAGGCCACACCTCCTAATCCTTCCCAAACAATTCTACCAGCTAAGGACCAGGTATTTAAACATGTAAGTTTATGGGACCACTGTTATTCAAACCACCACAGCAGGCTTCCTGTTCATGTCCCAGATGAGGAAGCAAGGTCTACACACTGGGTCACCTAGGAATGAATGCCTGAGGCAGGAGGTCAGCCATGAGTCCACAGTGATGGAAAGAGCAAGCCAGCACTCCCTCAGGCGCTCAGCCCTGGCACAGGTCCCCATACTGGACAGTCCGGCACAACACAGCCACACAGTCAGTATCTCCACATGGCAGGGCAACATGCTCTCTGCATGCACTGCAACCAGGAACCCCAAGTGAAGAGTCAAAGAACCTCCCTGGTCCTTCAGTCGGCTGTTGCAAGCACTCCTGAGGCATAAGGGCATGTAGTCTCTTCTTAGGGACATTGCTGAGCCCAGAGGGCAGAGACCTGGCCCAAGCACAGGGCACGCAGCTGACCAGTTAGACACACAGCCTCCCCATGTTTATCTGAGACTCTAGCTCAATGGCTTTGGCTCCCATTCTCTTTTACTTTCCAGAAATACCCAGTAACCCTAATAATGTTGTGATAGCTGATGATCTGCTCTCTGCTGCCAGAAAGCCAGCACAGACTGCACCTGCTCTAGCCCAAATTTGTCCTTCCCCAGTGGCCTTGGCATCTGACCTCACTTCTCCATGGTACACCAGGGCAAGGGGCAGGTCTTTTGCTAGCCAGTCTCTCTAGGAGCAGTAGTGGGAACAGGCTACCCGGGACTCAGGGCAGCACAGACGCTGACCACCTATACTTGGCCTGTGACCAGGTTACTTCGAGCTCCAGCCCGTTGCACCTGGACAGAAGCCAGTCTGAACACTATGTTTACAGGCTCTCAACCCAGGACTGGTACCGAGTGCAGAAGCCACAGCAGTGAAAGGGGGTAGGAGGGAGGAGAGGGGAAAAGAAAGGAGGGGTGGGGAGGGGAGGGGAGGACTAGGGAACAGAGGGAAGGAAAAGGGATGAGAGAGGAAGAGTAGGGAGGGGTGAGGGGAGGGGAGTAGTACTAAGGGAAGAAGGAAGGGAAAAGAGAGGAGGAGGGGGAAGGGGTAGGGGAAAGACTGGGCTGGAGAGATAGCTCAGCACGTAGATGCTTACCACCAAGCCTGATGCGGAAGCTCTATCCCCAGAACTCACGTGGTGAAGAAGAGCAGATTCCTGTGGCACATCCTCTGACTTCCATATGCAGGCGCCACAGCACATCCACACAAACTATTTTTTTCTGTCTGGATTTGTGTTTTTGAGGCAGGATCTCACTATGCAGCCCTGGCTAGCCTGGAACTGACCAGGTATACTGAGCTGGCTTTGAACTCAGAGATCTGCCTGCCTCTGTTTCTGCCCAGAGACAATTTTTTGTTTAAAGTTAGTTTGTGCTGAATGTACACCTTTTAACCTAGCATTCTGAAGGCACGGGAAAACAGATTTCTGAGTCTGAGGCTAGCCCCATCTGCAGAGTCTGAGGCTAGCCTCATCTGTAGAGTATCTTCCAGGCCAGCAGGGCTACACAGTGAGATCCTGTCTCAAAAAGCAACAAAAAGCTGCACTGACCTCTAGCACCATAAAGGATTAAAGAAAGAAATATGGTAAAACTGGCTATGGATTAATGGCAGAGCATCTGACTAGTATATGTGAGGCTCTGTTACAAAGAAAGGTACACCTAAATCCAATTATCCAAAAGGAGAGAGCGAAAGACAGACAGAGAGACAGAGACAGAGAGGCTACAAATCTTATTTTAAAGGGCCAGTCTCCATTTTCAAATGCATGCCGAATGTATCACCTACACAGGACATGTGGATGCTACAGAGGAGCCAAGGGCTGACCCACATCTCTTGACCCCAGAACCCTATGTACCCACCTCTGCTAGACCAGCCTGGTACAGTGGGCCACACCCAAGACACCTCCTAAATCCAGAGACGCCAAGGCAGGATGGAGCAACAATTCATGTTTTCCCATGGCAGGTGAAGGCCACCGCCACCATCCAGCCTGGGAAAGCAGGAGCCAACACTAGCTAAGGTCAGAAAGGCAAACGGGAAAGTTCGTGGGCATCTAACCCTCAGGCTGCATGTGCATTCACAATGACTGCCATGGGCTAAGCATGCTGGTGCCAGCGGTGAGGCAGACGATGCACAGCTAGCCTAGGCTACACAGCAGAATACTGTCTCAAATACAAATAAAAAATAACAGGTTGCTACAGCTCCACCCAGTGGACTGGCAGGAAGAACCCTGTCCTAGGTGCCAACATTAGAAATTCTAACCACTGCCTGGCATATATGGCTTCAAAGTTCCCACAGATAGGGCAGGGACCTGGCTTAGCATGCATAAGGCCCTCTAACATCACACAATAAAAAATAAAATTAAAAAAAATTTTTTTCTTATTTTTTTCTTTTTTCTTTGCTTTTAGATTTTTTGTTCTTTTTTTATTTTTTTATTTTTTTTGTTATTTTGATTTCTTTAAAATTAAAAAATTTTAAGTTATCTTCTTGGTGGCAGGGCTATATCAAAGTGGACAGTTGGTGCTTAATATGTATAAGGCCAAGATTTTATCCTCAGCAAAAAATATAAAACACTTCCCAGGGCCAGAAGGGACAGCCATCTCCAAACACCCCTACCATACTGCCAGCCTCCCCCCACCCCATAGCCTCACCTAGTGACTCCCCTGCCCTCCTTACATGTCCCAGGGGTGTGGGCAGGCAGAATACACATCTGCCCTGCTGCTCTCTCCAGGCTGACAAGAAACTGCAGCTGGTGCACAGGTCTTGAGCCCCAGGACAGGGCTAAGAACTCAGGGGCTGAGCCTCGCCTGCCTCTCTCCCTTACTGTGCATGAGCTCTCAATCTCAGTACCTCTGCCCTCTGCTGCAGCCTCTGGGAGCTGCAGCCTCGGCACCTCTGCCCTCCTCCAGGGCTGCGCCTGTCCTGTTCCCGGGTCCTCCCACCTGCTGCCCTCTTCCAATTAGGGATCTGATTCGGGCCTCTCTCCATTTCTGGGCAGGAAGACTCGGGCAAGCCAGGAAACTTAAGGAAGCCAGAGACCCTAAACCTTGAGGATGAACTGACTACGGGCGTTTGTTGGCCACTGTCCGTTATGCCCGTCCCTGGCTCCACCCAGGCCAGCAGTCAGGTGAGTCTACGCATGCGCTCAGCTTGCCAGAATTATCCCCTTTGATTGTAAAAAAACCAATGCACATTCCAGACACTGGAAATCTGGAGAGCTGGCCACATTAGGAAAATAACATCTTTTCCAGGAGCTTGCTGAGCATATATAAGGTCTAGGTTCAATCCCCAGCGTAAAGGAAGGACAGCAAGAGAATGAATATGTAAAGCAAATAGGTCTACATAATATGAGGTGGCGTGACATAACAAAATATCACATGGAACAGACACAGGTGTGGTGGAAGCAGGACGTACATGAAGTTTTCTATATAAAGTAGTCAAGAAAGACCTCCCTGGTCATACTTCATTCAGCAGGCAAAGGCAGGTGGATCTGAGTATGAGGCTAGCCTGGCCTACATGAGTGTCGGGCTGGCCAGGCTAGAGTGCTTAGTGAAATCCTGTCAGGAGAGGGAGGGTAAGGATGGGGCTCCCTGATGGGGCTCGTGACCAAGCCCTGAAAGAATCAAGGCTGAAGGTGGCCATCCTCACAGAAGAACAGCTGTGCCAAGGGCCTCAAGTTAGGTGGAACAGATGCTCACAGATGTGTGGTCTGGAGTCATTCGCATGAGAAGGAGATGAGGTGGAAATGCAGAGGTGATGTGGCAGATGGTCCCAAGGGCTGGGTAAGGAGAAGGAGCTCTAGGGAGCTCTGGGCAGAAGAGTGTTAAGGCCTGACTTGAGTTTAATTCTGCTTGCTTTGCTGTGACTGCTGACACGGCGGCGTCTCACTGTGTCCTCTCTGACCTGCTGAGTTTAATTCTGCTTGCTTTGCTGTGACTGCTGACACAGGGTCTCACTGTGTCCTCTCTGACCTGGAGCTCACTCCATGCCTGTTGTGGTCTGCTGCCTCCTGGGTGCTGGCATTAAAGGCACATGCCACCATCCCCAGCTGTGGCTTAAATTCTTAAGGATCCTTTTGAGAAAATTAGTATGAAAGCAGAGGCCTGCCAGAGGCTGTGAAAATGATTCCCTCCAAACAGCAACAGCGCGAGGCACGGGAGCACACAGAAGGGTACTGGCAGTACACCGGAAAGGTCAGATTGAGACCCTCCACCCATCCATCCCATCAAGCACCTACCTGGAAACTAGTCAGCCCAGCACTAAGAGGTTGAAAGCAGAGGATTGCAAGTTCAGGCCAGCCTGGGCTATATAGCAAAAACTTTATCTCAAAAATAAAGATACACCTGGATCTGGATGGGGCTCAGAATGGGGCCCTCTAGGTTTTGCCTAGAAGACACAAGGCCCTGGGTTCCATTCACAGCACACACACACACACACACACACAATTACATTTTAAAATATACACATAAATTATACTGTTTATTATCACTATCTCCTGCTTAAGAAGTGATAGGAGTCATTTCTACTGTACTAAAAATTATATTTACAATGAGGGGATTCTATTAGTCTATAACATCTGAACGATAAGTTAATAACAAAATATCATTTTTTTCAATTACAACAAGAAAGGCAGGAATAGGCGGGATGTGGATACTTCAGGGGGCCAAGGCAGCAGCAGTACTGGCTCCTAGAGACGCTGCTGGCTGCCGTGAAAGCAGGTGCTACAAGTGACAGCTGCAATAACAGCAGGTGCTGCAGGTGACAGCTGCCATGACAGCAGGTGCAACAGGTGACAGCAGCAGTGACAGCAGGTGCAACAGCTGACAGCTGCCGTGACAGCAGGTGCTGCAGGTGACAGCTGCAGTAACAGCAGGTGCTACAAGTGACAGATGCCGTGACAGCAAGTGTAACAGGTGACAGCTGCAGTAACAGCAGGTGTAACAGGTGACAGCTGCAATAACAGCAGGTGCAGCAGGTGACAGCTGCAATAACAGCAGGTATAACAGGTGACAGCTGCAATAACAGCAGTTGCTGCAGGTGACAGCTGCAGTAACAGCTGGTGCTACAAGTGACAGCTGCAATAACAGAAGGTGCTGCAGGTGACAGCTGCCGTGACAGCAGGTGCTACAAGTGACAGCTGCAATAACAGCAGGTGCAACAGGTGACAGCTGCAATAACAGCAGGTGCAGCAGGTGACAGCTGTCTGTCTCTACCTGCTGAAAAGCACACCTGAAGGCCAGCAGATCCTGCTGACCAAATGGGAGATGTCCTGTGAGTGTGAGACAGGATCTGTCACATACAGGCCTTCCAGGGGTAAGAGGATTCAGAAAGTAGCAGGAGGGATACAGGCCCTTGTACTCCCCAGGGCTAACTGGAAAAGGCCATGAGCTCCGCTTGCAACAAAAACTATCAAAAACTATGCCCAGCTTCTAAGCTATTTACAGTACCTCTCTCTCTTGGAAGCGAGGCTAGGAAAGGCTGAAAATAAGGAGCAGTGGCCCTGTGCCTTTCCAAATACAATGGTTCTGTGAGGGCCCCAGAAGACTT
This sequence comes from Mus minutoides, assembly GCA_902729485.2. Taxonomy (NCBI): domain Eukaryota; kingdom Metazoa; phylum Chordata; class Mammalia; order Rodentia; family Muridae; genus Mus; species Mus minutoides. The sequence goes on along the minus strand of LR749487.1, from coordinate 3,438,495 downwards.
AAAATAGACTGCCTGACAGTTACACATTAGGCCAGATCAACAGGTAAGAGAATTTCATCATCCCCAGCATAAAGTTCACAGGTCCTCAGGGAAGCTACAGAATCATGTCCTGCCTAGCCATCCTGTCTAACATGGAACTCCCACAACAAGGAAGGCTGGCCCCAGGTAGTGTCTGCTGTCTCTGCAGGGCTGAGTGAGGATCGGGTCAGGGATAAGGGCAATCCCAAACCTGGCCAGGGCACTGCAGAGAGCTTGGCCAGAAGCCACCCATCTGGCAGGACATTAATACTGGACAGTACATAACGAGCTCAAACTCTAAAACTAGTAGTCATCCAGTCAACACATCGGCAAACAGGGTTTCTCAAAAGTACGAATGGCCAAGAAAAACAAAATGAAAATAGGCAGGTGTGGTGGCGCACACCTTTAGTCCCGGTGCTCAGCAGGCAGAGGCAGGAGGATCTCTGTGAGTTCGAGACCAGCCTGTTGGGGTTACATAGAGAATTCCAGACCAGTAAGGGCTTCACAGTAAGACCCTGTCTCAAAAAGAAAAAAAAAAGAAAAGAAAAAAGAAAAGAAGCAAGAACCAGATGGGTGGCCACACCTTTGATCCCAGCACTCTGCTGGCAGAGAAGGGTATCTCTGTGAGTTTTCAGGTCAACCTGATCTACACAGTGAATTCCTAGCCAGCCAAGGCTATAATGACAAAAAACTGAAAAACTAAAAAATTTTTAAAAATAAAATAAAAGGAGGGGATTGGGATTGGAGAGGTGACTCCATGATCGATAACAGCTGCTGTTCAATCGGACCACTTAATCAATAGTTGATTTGGATCCCAGCACCCAAGTCAGGTAGCTCACAAAGACTTGTAACTCCAGCTCCAAGGAATCTGACGGCCTCTTCCGGCACCCAGACACACATGTGCATGTAACACTCATATGGATACATACACACAAACACGCATAAGTAAAGGCAGCCTTTTTTAAAATTTTTTTTTATTTTAAGGAAAAGTGTCAACTGGTGGCACATGTCTTTAGTCCCAGCACTGGGGAAAGAGGGTAGGTGACTTTTATGAGCTGGAGGCCAGCCTAGTCTACTACAGATCAAGTTCCAGAACAGCCAATGCTACACAGAGAAACCCTATCTCAAAATATGACCCCTCCAAAAAAAAAAAGAAAAAGAAATAAAAAGAAAAAGAAAAAAGGAAAAAGGGTTTAGCTTAGGGCTCCGCAAGTAAAGGCACTCTAGTCATGCCCAGCAACCTCAGTCCTCTGAGCTCCATCCACATGTGAGCCATGACACACACACACACACACACACAGTCACACACCTCAGTCCTCTGAGCTCCATCCACATGTGAGCCATCTCACACACACACACACACACAGTCACACACCTCAGTCACACACCTCAGTCCTCTGAGCTCCATCCACATGTGAGCCATCTCACACACACACACACACACACACACACACAGTCACATTAACAATAAACTAGTCATTCTAAGTAATGAGGAGGCGGCAGAAGAGAGGACTCAGCAGTTAAGAACACCTGCTGCTCCTGCCCAGGACCCAGGTTCAATTCACAGTACACACATGACAGCTCACAACCACCTGGAACTCCAGTCCCAGATGATCCAACCCCTCTTCTGGCCTCCACAGGCACCACACACACACATGTGGTGTACATTCAGACATGCAGGCAAGACACTCATATACACAGAGTAAAGAGCTGACCAGTTTATTTTTTAAAAGGACAAGGTACAGCTAGGATAGGAGAACCTTCATGGCTGCCCCAGGCCCTGAGTTTGCTCCCCAACATCACAAAGGTGTGGGGGCCACAGATAGGCTACACTCCCCGAAGCCGACAAGGATGCAGATTTGCCTTTACCTGATGATTCAGAGCTGAGAACTTGGCTACAGCCAGGCAGAGTGCCCAGTACCTCAGCCTCTCCAGCAGTCCCAGAAAATGCTATCCATATCCTGGCCTCCTACCTGAGAGAAATCTAAACAGAAAAGTGGCCCCAAAGGCCATGTCCCGCACAATCACATTCCCACAGCTCCCTCGGTATGTAATCACCAGAGCCTGTCTGGATTCTGCTACCTGCCAGCTGTGGACATGAAGTTCTACTGTTCTGTGCCTCTGTTTCCCCAATGTCAAGTGGCTAGGAACCATACCTACTTTGCATGTAAGGCCAACCACAGGCAGGAACGGGCAGACAGAGGACAGTGTCTAGTGGCTCAGCTGCACTAGCCCTGGGCTCATCCCCCAGTGACAAAGAAAAAAGCAAGCCAGGTATAGTGGCCTTTCCCTGCAGAGCTCAGAAGGCAGACAGAGCTCTGTGAGTTCAAGGCCAGGCTGGTCTATACAGTGAGTTCCAGCTAGCCAGAGCTGAGTAGTATGACCTCGTCTATTACAAAAACAAAGGGGGGAAAGGGGCACAACGGAGAAACTAAAGGTTAATAAGCACACAGCTTTATTATGACTGTGATGGCTAGCTACACTCTCAGAGCTGAGGTAAGCATCCCCAGCTGTTAAAACATTCTCGGCTGTCACTATCAATAGCACCAAGAAGGTGTTAAGACCTGAACTTGACCAAACAGTTTTCCCACCCAGCCAGACCTGCCTGTCAAAGGGCAGGGCACCCAACCAAAGCTAACAATGTTATCAGAACTAGAAGTCTCTTTCTGGACCAGCCCTGCGCACTGGCCAGTCTATCCAGGTCACTCGCTCCTCTCTCCACTTGGGAGTCAGTGAAGCAAGGCTCTGCGGTGTTCTGTGGGCCTCTAAGTCGTCCCTAGCAATAACTGACCTAACGTGCACATCGGGACCATCAGCTTCTCCAAGGGTCCTTCAGTCTCAGCTTGCCTCCTCTGCACTCAGTGTGTGCACCTAATGCTCACCAGAGCACCAAAGCTTGGTGCACGGCCCCACCCCTTCCCATGGCAGAGAAGGATCCCACTCCAGGCCTGCTGCAAAGCCTGCACACCCTGCTGTCTTCCTAGGACAGAGAATCAGTACAAATACAGCTAACGAAGGTGAGTGGCTGGCCCTGGGCAAGGCAGGGTCAGCTCCCATCTGCGCAGTGCAGGTGTCCAGGCTGAGATCGCTGGCCCAATGTGCCGTGCAGCTTACGGGTTCTGTAGAGAGGTGTGCAAACTGACCCGCTGCGTGCCCAGGGTATAAGCCGTATCCATGTTCATGGTCTGAGGCATGCTCAGTCAGAAGAGCTGTGACGTGCTCAGAGCAGCCAGACACAGAAGCACACCTGCACCAGCACATAAGAGAAATGTAAAAAGAAGTTGGCCAGGCGTGGAAGTTCATGACTTTAATCCTAGAACTTGAAAGGCAGGAGCAGGGAGGATTTCTCTTGAGTTCCAGGACAGGGCTCCCTAAAAAATTTTCTCAAAAAACCAAAACTAAATTAGAACTAAAAGTATCACACCCAAAGCTCTCCTGCATACAGCCTTATCTAGCTAGCTTCATCATGGCGCTCCCTACCCTTCACGGTCCTTTCACAACCAAGCGGGTTTCCTTCCAAGGAGCGAGCACAGACAGGCTGAGAGGTTAGCCAATCCACCGAGTCAAACCATTTCGTCAGGCAGCCATGCCAGGATTCAGTCTGAGGCCCGACTCAGTGCCTGCACACAGGTCTACTTTCTCCTCACCTGTCACCTACCTGTTATCTGCCTCTAAGCAATTGCCTCACAGCACCCAGCATGATGACACATGCCTGTACCGCCAAGAGTCCACAGCAGGAAGAGCACAGATCCAAGGCTGCCTACGTTACATAGGGAGAGCCTGTCTGAGAATCCAAGCGCCTGGAGGCGCACACCTTTGATACCAGCACTCCAGAGGCAGAGCCAAGTGCACCTGAGTTTGAAGCTAGCCTGGTCTAAGTAGCCACATTCCAGGTCAGCTAGGGCTACATAGTGAGACCCGGCAACAAACAACAAGGGGCCCAGGAATGACAAAGGGCCCAGGAATGACAAGCTCAGAGGTTTATAAACACTGAGTTTGGATCCCAGAACCCATGTAACACCTCACCCCTGTAACCCCAAATTGTGATGGACAGAGAAGTGGTGCCTGGCCCAGGCTCAGGTTTCTGCGTCAAAACTTGGGCCAAGAATGATTAGGCACACGACACCCTCCTCTGGCCCCTGCCGAAGTTCATGTGTACACAGGCATCACATACACCAAACACACACAGATAATGATGATAATAACCATAATTTTTTTAATCAAGGCCTAGGGATGCAGCTTGGTGGCACATGCAAGAAAGGCCCTGGGCTCCAATGCCTAACATAAAAAAAAATTTTAAAAAAACAGTAATTTTTTTCAATGTCTCTTGACCAAAACCCAAAACTACTTTCAAAATTTTCATACTAAGTCCTCAGAGAGAGCCAGGCAGGCAGGAACTGGCCTGCGGCAAGGTACTAAACAGCTACCTCTACAGCCAGCTTGTGAACTCTCACCATTCCAGGAGCTCAAGGTCAGCCTGGGCTACAGAGGCTCTCTCTACATGGCCTGACTCTCAGATTTACAAGGCACAGTATCTGTCTCAAGCTACCACAGGCATGCTCTCTGAGCATTGTCTCCAGTGGCAAAAAACACTCATAAAAAAAATTAAAAAAAAAAAAAAAACCCTGAGCCCAGGATAAGCCGTTTCCAACAACCCCGCTGATTTATAACTATACCAAGCCACCTGTTCTGGAAGCTTCACCTCCACTAGGCACGGAAGGGAGTCTCTTTACTAATAAATAAGCAATAAATTGTTCTGATATGAAACTTACCAAGAAGCCACAATCTGTACTCCAGGTGGAATCCACTGTGCCTTGGGTCTTCCCTGTGACAGTAACTGACCGTGAGGTCCTGAACCTTTCTGAGCTCGGCTCTTTTTAGGGTTGTTTACCTGCATGTACTTTATGTGCACTTAGCTTATGCAATGCCCATAGGACAGGATGCTGGAGCCCTAGAACTGGTGTTGCAGATGGGTTAGACAGAATGTTGGTGATGTTGGGAATTGAACCTGGGTCTTCTAGACCCATCTCTCTAGCCCCTGAGCACCAAGTCTGGGGGCACGGCTTTGGGGGCAGGGTGCTTGATTAGCCTGTGCAAGACCCTGGGTTCCAACTCGGCACCACAATATCCGAAAAAATTAACTGTACTTCATTTTATGGGGGGGGGGGGTCTTCCTATGGGTAAAAAGCCTTTCTCTTTCTTAAAATTCATTGTATTCTAGAAATTGGTTCTCTCCTGCCACCTTGTGGGGTGCAGGGATCAAATTCAGGTAGGCCTTCAAAGACGCATCTCTACCTGATGAACTGTCTCTCTATCTCCAAGGCTTCTGAGACGGGGAGGTTTCCCAGTGGACTGAGATGCATGGGGGCAAAGGATGGACTCAGTCCTTCAAAAGTATCTATTATTTTGTTATTTAAAGTAAAACTTTAGCCAGTTGTGGTAGCACACACCTTTAAACCAATCACTTGGGAAGACAAAGGGAGATCCCTTAGTTCAAGGCCAGACTCAGACTAGTCTACAAGGCAAGTTCCAGGCCACTCAGGGTCAGGCAGAGCTACACAGACTATACAGATTCTACCTCAAGAAAAATTACATTTTTATTTATTGTAATTGAATGCACACTGATGAGGGCATGTGGAAGTCAGAGGGCAGCCTGTGAGAGTTCTTTCCTTTCACCACATGAGTTCCAGGAACTAAACAGAACTGAACCCACCTTTACCTACTGAGCCATCCTACCAGGGTGGCCTGGAATTCACCATGTACAAGGATGACTCTGAACTAGTAATCCTAATGCCTTCACCTCCCAAGTACTGGGATCACAAGCATGAACTACCATGCCTGGTTTTATCTAGGACTAGGGCTGGAACTCAGGGTCTCCTACATGCAGGCCTAACAGTCCAGAACTCTATCTACTCTTTAATGTGGATTAAGCTGACACTTTTCCCCATGATCTTAACTTATGAAAGCATCTCTTCCATTTTTATTGGTCTGTACCAACAGCTCTGCAAACTGGGCTAGAAGATAGTAGATGCTCCTATCCCAAAACGATGGCCTCAGTGGGTATTAAACAAATGTCAACAGAGAATAAAAAAAAAAATGAAATAACTTTTTTTCACCAAGGTCACATTGGCTTTTTGTGGGTCTTTCCCCATTTATTTATTTATTTATTTACGTCACATACTCATTATAGTCCCCTTTCTCCTCCCGGCCCCCATCATATAGCTTCCCCCACCCCCTCCCCTTCTCCTCTGATAAACGAGAAGCCCCTCCCCCCCCCACCAACCCATGCTGGCACATCAGGTCTCTGCAGGACCAGACGCATTCTCTCCTACTGAGGCCAGACAAGGCCGCCCAGTTAGGGGCACAGGATCCACAGGCAGGCATCAGTCAGGGCCTCTGTCCCTGCTCCAGTTGTTGGTCTATGAAGACCAAGCTGCACATCTGGTCCAGCCTTTGTTTGCTCTTCTGTGGGTGGCTCAGGCTCTGGGAGACCCCAAGGGTCCAGGTTACTTGGTTCTGTTGGTCTTCCTGTGGTCTTCTCTCCGGGCCCCTCAAGCTTCGTTTTTTTTGTGTTTTTTTGTTTTTGTTTTTGTTTTTTGTCTGTTTCATTTGGTTTGGATTTTTGAGACAGGATCTCTAGCCCCGGTTGGCATCAAACTCACTATGTAGTTGAAGATAACCTTGAACTCCTGATCCTTCTACCTCCATGTCCCGAGACCTGGAACTACAGGCATGTGCCAGCTTGCCTGGTTTTCCCTCAGGGCCAAGGCTTCAGTCATGTTAGGAAAGTGTGCTACCAAATGAGCTCAACCCCTATTCCCCATTTTGGTTCTTGCCTGCCTTTGTTGTGCAAGACTGCTACTGAACCCTGAGCCTCCGTGTGTGCACGCTGTGCATACAATTGCTCTGCCTTGGGAACTACCATCAGCCCATCGAGGCACTGGGAGAAACGAGGCTCTGAAATAAACCAGAGCCCGTTTTCCAGGCCAAACCGTGAGCCTCAGGCTGTGTTCACACTCCTTGAAACAAAGTACCCACCCCTAGTCTCAGAAGCCTACCTGGCCTGATTTTCCACTAGCAAATTAAAATGATTGGCTGCAAACTCCATCCTCCACCTATACTTCTCAAACGGAACATGGCTTTTCCCCCCAGGGCAAGAGAGGGGGTGGGAAAGGAAAAGCACCCCAGGGAACAAAACCTCCTTTTGAAAGCACAGAGTTGATGGGGCATAAGAACTGCAGACTCCCATCTCCTGGTCCTCTGGCATCATGTTTAAAAAAAAAAAAAAAAAAAAGACTGAGGCTTTCTAGATTTATTTCACAGGCCCTGGGAAAACTACCAACAATAATCACGATACAGAAGATGAATAGCAATATTAGTATTCAACTTGTGATAAAAATAGGATTATCGTATTGGAGGTTCCTGAAGTATGCCAATTTCCAGAGACAAGTGATGATTGCCAGGGGCTGGGGGAGGATGAAATGAGGAGATACTGTACACTGCTGTACAGTTTCAGTTTTACAAGATCAAAGAGAGTTTGGAGTACTTGCCTAGAAGGAAAAAGGCCCTGAGTTCCAAACCTAGCACTACAAACTGAGGGGAGTAGGCAGGGAAGGAAAAAACAAAAAACAAACAAAACAAACAAACAAAAAAACCCTAACCTAAGGCTAGGCTGAGGTTAGCAAATTTCATCACAAATTTAAAATCTGACGGGAGAAACACTCACAATTCTCAGCTTGGCAGCTTTCATTTACCGGGACCAGCACCGCAAGTGGGTAGGAACTCTGCCTTTGAGGAAAGGAAATCTGTATTTCCTTTCTGTTCTGCAATTACTAGCAGGGACCTTGGACAACTCACTGGACATCTCTGACTTTCACCTCCATAGTAAGAAGTTAAGAATCCCTCCGCAGAGAACTATGAGTCTGAGGACAGATAACAAAACCTCAGTAATACGGTAGTTAGCCCTGACTATTGTATTACTATGAATGTGAGCAGTGAGTTACTGTTTTATGATGATTACTTAAAAGTCACCAACAACGAAATTAGTATCATCAGGTCGAGAAGAGCATCAGAAGACTTGGTTTTAAGAGGAGAGGTGACCCAAGATACAGTCAGAAGACTTGAGCTTCCAGAATGGTCTTGCGCATTCGGCTTTCTTCCCTGGCAGTCACCGGCTGCCGTGACCCTGGAACCAACTCCCTCGCTGCCCAGGCATCGTGGCGAGGTGGGTGCGAAGGTCGGAAGAGGCAGGCCGGCTGCAGAGCCCCTCCTGAGCCCGAGGAGCTGACAACGTGCAAGGATTGTGCAAGAGAATCGCTCGCACCAAAAACAAGAACTCCGCACCGCACTCCTCCTGAACTCCTGCCACCCAGGCCACCGAGGATGCTGCAAGGAAGCTGCAAGCTTCTCCTAGGCCCTGCAAGACCCTAAGAAAAGGCATCCCCAGACAACCTGGGTGGCAGGTTTATAAATACCCCCCTGCACATGCGCAATGAGATTACACTGCGCCTGCGCCATGGCGGAGAGCCGGACCATGGAAAAAAGGTCCCGAGGCCCTGCAGGACACTGTGGTCTGCGGTGGCCACGGCCCAGGGCCCCGCGCTGCTTACCTCGTAGTGTTTCATGGTTCTTCCACAGGATGGCACCTGCTCTGCTGCAGCTGAGTGGCCGCCCTGCCGCACCAAACACCACCCAGCCCCACACACACACCCGGAGCAGCACTCCCGGACTCCGGCTCCGCCCCTCTCTATGCGTGCGTCTCTCCTGCCAATCAGCGTCTGCTCGCGCCACACAACTGACCAATCAGCTTTCGAGATCCAACGAGCGCAGCGGACCCCCCCCCTCCCCACTTTGGCAGGCAAGATTAAAACCGGGCCACCCTCCAATCAAAAGGAAGCCTCGGCGCCGCGCGCCCTTTGGCTCCGCCCATTGCAGTGTTGCGGTGGAAATTCAGCGACATCAGGCTGAGGGGGTCAATGCGGCAAAACCAGAACAAAGAGCTGCGTGGCCCAGAGAGCAAGACTTGGGGTGAATTCGTTGATGTGGAGAACCTCATCTAAGAGATGAGACCTCAGATATCATCCATCACCAGGACCGTTGAAAGGACTCCAAATATCACAAGTGCAGAAAGGAAAAAAAGCCTGCACCGCATTCTGCAGGTGCCCCTTCCTAAAACAGCTCCTGTCAGTTGAGCTGGCCCTAAAGGAAAACCACCTTTGTCTCTGCCTGCGTTATCGTGTACATTTTGGTTACTACTGGCCACATGTAGCTACTGAGCCCTTGAAATATACAGGAAAAAAAAATGACAGGTGCTGCCAATCTAAAAATACATGACATCAGAGAACAGTGCAGAGAAAGACTACATTACCGATGAAGGCACTTGCTGCCCTACCTAATGGGCTCAATTCAGTACCAGGGACCCACATAATGTAAGACTGGAACAGATTCTACCAAGTTATCTTCTGACCTCTAACAGGCAACATGGCACGTGTGCAAGCACACATATACATACACTCTCATAAGTAAATATAAAATGTTAAAAGCCGGCCGGGCGTGGTGGCGCACGCCTTTAATCCCAGCACTCGGGAGGCAGAGGCAGGCGGATTTCTGAGTTCGAGGCCAGCCTGGTCTACAGAGTGAGTTCCAGGACATCCAGGGCTATACAGAGAAACCCTGTCTCGAAAAACCAAAAAAAAAAAAAAAAAAAAGTTAAAAGCCTAGTGCAGGGCTGGTGAGATGGCTCAGCGGGTAAGAGCACCCGACTGCCCTTCCGAAGGTGATAAGTTCAAATCCCAGCATCCACATGGTGGCTCACAACCATCCGTAACGAGATCTGGCGCCCTCTTCTGGAGTGTCTGAAGACAGCTACAGTTATAATAAATAAAAAATAAATCAAAAAAAAAAAAAAAAAAAAAGCCTAGTGCAGCCAGATGATGGCACGCACCCACCCTTAGTCCCAGTACACAGGAGGCAGAGGCCAGCAAATTTCTGTAAGTTCCAGCCTTGGTCTACCTAGGCAGTCCCAGGACGGCCTACATAAAGAGGCCCTGCCTGAGGGGAAAAAACAATCAATCAATAAATTAAAAAGTATAAAGTTCAAGGCTGGGAATGTGGTCACTTGGTACAGTGCCTGTCTAGCTTAAACACACAAGGTATATGTCAAGAAGAAGAAAAAACTTGCAACCTTTCTTGTTGGTAAAACACAAGAATGACAGTGTGTTAAAATATATTATTAAAATTAAGTTCCCTGGTTATTTCTGTTGTGGTTCTAGAGACTGAACACGGGGCTGCATGCCACGCCACAGCTCTTGGGGGCTGAGGGTGGTGTTTTGAGGGGGGTTGTTTCTTTGTTTGATTGATTGATTGATTGATTGATTGATTGATTGATTTTGATTTGGTTTGGTGTCAATGTTCTGAATTATGAGGGTCAATCAAAGAGAGTCACTCAAGGACGAGTCAAAGCCCAGCTGGCAGCAGGGAGATCAAGCCTCTATGGACTGACTCTCAACCAGGCATGCAAAAGCATACATAGTTAGTGATTGTTACACAAAAGTTGGTTTGGGGGTAAAACAAGTCCCTCATCCCAAAGCCCTAACCTAACTTATATGTTTCCTGAAGGAAACCTTGCGGCCCTGCAACTTTAGTTCTTACTGTGCACTGTCTACAGCACTCGATAAAGCAAGCCATTCCAGATGTGCCAGGACTGTCCTGTGACCAAAGCCAGGCAAAGAGGTAAAGCTCCTTCAACAACAACAAAAACAACCTATAGATAATAGAAAACAATCACTGGTTTCTACAGTGATTTCCTCAAGGTCAAAGTACTTCTAGAAAACAACAATTCATTCTGATGTCTACCCTAGATACAGTGGAAAACAACTATTGCATTCTAAAGTTTACCCTAGATAGAGTGATTCTACCACAATTCCTACTACGGTTTGGTTTTTTTACTTTTTTGTTATTATGTTTGTGTGTGTGTGTGTGTGTGTGTGTGTGTGTGTGTGTGCAAATGTGTGTGCACCTGTGTGGGAAAGATGACTTAGAGAAGTCTTTTCTATTCTTCCTTCTTGTGGGCTTTAGGGATTGTTTTGTAGCCATATAACATTTCATCTTTTAGGGAACCTCGTTGAGACATGGGATGCTGCCAGGAATGGTGACACACATCTTTATCCCAGCATTTGGGAGGAAAAAGCACACAAGTCAGTCTCTGTAGGTTCAAGAAGCCTGGTTTCCATAGTGAGTTCCAAGACAGTCAGAGCTATGTAGAGAGACAAAGTCATATGAGCATCTAAACTGATGCAGAAAAATCATTTGACAAAAATTCAACCTGCCTTCATGACAAAAGTCCTTAGAGAGGGTAGGTCTGCCTCAACATAACAAAGGCTGTGTATGACTAACCAGCGCCAACACCATCCTAAATGGAGAAAAGCTCAAGCAATCTCACTGAAGTTGGGAATGAGGCAGGGCTGTCCACCACCCCATTCCTTTCCAATACTCTGCTCAAAGCACTAGCTGGAGCAATAAGGCAAAGAAGGAAATTAAAGGGATCCAAGCTGGAGAGAACTCCAAGCATCTCTATTTGCAGTGATATATTATACATCAGAATCCCAAATATCCCACCAGAAAACTTTCAGAAGCAGTCAATAATGTCAGAAAGAGGTATGTATACTGCTAGTTTTATGTCAACCTGACACATCCTATAGTCATCTGAGAGGAAGGAACCTCAATTGAGAAAATGCCTCCAGAAAACTGGGCCATAGATAAGACTGTAGGACATTTTCTTAGTGTCTGAGGCGGGCCATTATGAATGGTGCCACTCTGGACTGGGGGTCCTGGGTTCTATAAGAAAGCAGATTAAGCAAGCCAGTAAGCAGCAATCCAGTAAGCGGCACCCCTCCATGGCCTCTGCATCAGCTCCTGCCTCCAGGTTCCAGCCCTGCTTAAGTTCCTGTCCTGACTTTCTTCAGTAATGGACCATGGTGTGATATTATAAGCCAAATAATCCCTTTCCTCCTGTGGTGGTTTGAGTAAGAATGGCCCAGAGTTCACAGATTTGAAAACTTGGTCACCAGGCAGTGACAGTGTTTGAAAGGATTAGGAGCTGTGGCCTTGTTGGGGTAGGTGTGTCACTGGGGGTAGGCTCTGAGATTTCAAGTGCCCAAGCCAGGACCAGGGCCTCTTTCTTCCTGCTGACTGTAGATCCAGATGGAGAACTCTTCAGCTACCATGTCTGCCTGTGAGCTGCCTTCATGTTCCCTGCCATGAAGATAGTGAACCTCTGAAACTGTAAGCCAGCCCCCATTAAATGCTTTCTTTTGTAGGAGTTGCCTTGGTCACTGTGTCTCTTCACAGCAATAGAACACTGACCAAGACACCTCCCCAACTTGTCTTTGGACATGGTGTTCCATTATAGCAACAGTAACCCTAGCTAGAATAAGAGACAATACAGAAAATCAACTTACAAGAATCAGTAGTCTTAGCCAGGCGTGGTGGCGCACGCCTTTAATCTCAGCACTCGGGAGGCAGAGGCAGGCAGATTTCTGAGTTCGAGGCCAGCCTGGTCTACAAAGTGAGTTCCAGGACAGCCAAGGCTACACAGAGAAACCCTGTCTTGAAAAACAAAACAAAACAAAACAAGAATCAGTAGTCTTTTTATACACTAACAACAAACACACTGGAAAACAAATCATGGACAATCATGAAGACTACTGGAAGAAGATAGAAGACTCAAACATGAGCACATAGCCATCTCATCAAAAAAGATGCCAAAAGCAGTCACTGGGGGAAAGGTCGCATTTTCAACACACAACACTGGGAAACCTAGCTGTCCACATGCAGACTGACTTTAGATATGCTTATCATCTGGCACAAAAATTAACTGCAACTTTATCAAAGACTTAAACACTGAGACTGCAAGAAGAGGAAGGAGAGGACCCTATCTTACTCTTTTCTGACGCTAACTAATTTTCTACAAGGCCAATAATTAACACTTGGGACCTCATAAAACTAAAAAGCTTCTGTATAGCTAAGGAAACAAGTGAAGAGGAACCCACAGAGTGGGGGAGAATCTTGGCCAGTTATACGTCTAATGGAGGATTACTATCCAGAAAATGCAAAGAACTCAAAAAACAAAGAGTCAAGAAAACAAGTAGCTGGTTTAAAAAATGGGCTGTAGGAAAGCTGGTGACAATGTAATAGAACCAGGGGACCATGCTCCTGTTGAAGCAAGCAGCAGAAATCGGCAGCTTTGGCCATGTGGCTCTGGCTTGAAAGTCAAGAATAGAAGGGGTTACTGGAACAACTGATGCTGGTTAGCTAGAGCTAAGAAATTAGCCATGATTAAGAAGAGTACAGGCCGGGCAGTGGTAGCGCATGCCTTTAATCCCAGCACTTGGGAGGCTGAGGCAGGTGGATTTCTGAGTTCAAGTCCAGCCTGGTCTACAGAGTGAGTTCCAGGACAGCCAGAGCTACACAGAGAAACCCTGTCTTGGGGGGTGAGGGGGGGGGAAGGAGAAGAAGAAGAGTCCAGCATTACTGAGGTATGATCTTCTAGAAAGTGCTTTCTGAAAGCACAAAGAAGTTGTGTTCCAGAGACAGCCAAAGTTGTACCTTGTGCTGCAGCTGGACTTGTTAATGTATAAGAGTCACCCAGGTGGTACTGGTTTTGAAGGCATGAAGGGGTCATGGAGAGCAGCTGAGGCTTGGCACTGTGAGAAGCCAGGGAAGGCCATTCATTGGTGAAGGTTTAGCTGAAGGTGTAGTCTCAGTTGCAGTTGACGGCCCAGGACTGAAGGGGTCATGCAAAGAAGTTGAGGCCTGGCACCATGAAGAGAGCCTATGAGAAGCTGTTGGTGAAGCCTAGTTGCAGCAGAAGACTCCAGTGAATTAGAGATGCCATTACCATAGGGTGACCACAAAGAACAGAAGCAGCAGGAGAGTGGAGAACCAGACCCTAGAGTGCTACAGAGGACAGAGTGGAAGCCCTTTGGAGGAGCCCGGAAGATCAAGTGTGAATCCCAGACATTGGAACAAGAAGCTGTGCAGTTGAAATTGCCTCGGAGATCCCAAGATGTTTGAGATGCCAGAGCCATGGCAGAGCCATGAGCTATCCATCTGCTGAGGAAAGCTGCTAACAGGGAGTCAAACCAGCCAAAGAGAATTGTGCTACAGTCAACCAAGCAGAAAGGAGTTGGATATCAGACATGGAGATGCAGTTTGGAGTTTTCCCAGCTGCGTTTTCATCTTGCTTTTGTACAGGATTTATTCACTATGTCATTTTATGTACATCCTGTGATGTTGGAGGTATGGTATCTGCTTTTTTATTTTGATTTTATAGGAAATTACATTTAAGTGATTAGATGAATCTCAAAAGGGACTTTGAACTTTGGACTTATAAAGATTATTCAAGCTGGGCAGTGGTGGCACACGCCTTTAATCCCAGCACTTGGGAGGCAAAGGCAGGCAGAGTTCTGAGTTTGAGGTCAGCCTGGTCTACAAGAGTAAGTTCCAGGACAGCCTGGGCTACACAGAGAAACCCTGTCTTGAAAAACCAAAAAAAAAAAAAAGATTGTTCAGATTGTATTAGACTATGAGAACTTTTGAAGTTGGACTAAATGAGTTTAGCATTATGCTATGGCTATATATGGCCCCCGTAGACTTGTGTGTTTGAACAAGCCTATGGGTGCTAGGAAGTGGAACATGGTGGTTTGAATATTCTTGCCCCAGGGCGTGGCACTATTAGGAGTTGTGCCCTTATTGGAGTAGGTGGGGCCTTATTGTAGAAAGTGTGTCACTGTGGGGGTCAGCTTTGAGATCCTCCTCCTAGCTGCCTTTCCTGACTGCAGTTGAATCAAGATGTAGAACTCTCAGCTCCTCCTGCACCATGTCTGCCTGGACACTGCCATGCTTCCCACCTTGCTGATAATGGACTGAACCTCTGAATCTGTAAGCCAGTCCCGATTAAATGTTGTCCTTTATGAGAGTTGCATGGCTGTGGTGTCTGTCCACAGCAAGAAAAACCCTAACTAAAACAGGGGCCTTCCCTTACAGCACTAAGTCTCCAAACATTCTGCTTGCTGTAGTCTGCAGCCTAAATAAATGTACTGCAGGAATGAATGCTCAGACATGGCATTTAGGGTTGTTCTGTACTTCTGGTTTAATAATATTATATAATAGGCCCAATAAAATTGTAGACTTTCTTGCCAGGAAAAAAAAAAGAGGGGGACGTGGATCTGAACAGACATGTTTTCAGTAGAAGAAATACAAATGGTTAACATTCATCTCAAAGTATTCACCATTCTTTAGAGTTAGAGAAACAGAAATTAAACTTTGAAGTTTCATCTCATCTCTGTCAGAATGGATAAAACCAATAAAACAACCATTAACAGATTCTAGAGGGGATGTAGGGAAAGGTGACCCCTTGTTCACTGCTGGGCAGATTGCAAACTGGTTTAACCACTATGGAAATCAGTTTGAGGATTCTCAAAAAGCAAAATAATAATAATAATAATAATAATAAACCTACCATATGATCCAGCTATACTGCTCCTTGGCATATGACCAAAGGACTTCTCACTCCACAGACACTTGCTCAGCTGTGTTGGCTGCCATGCTAAACACGATAGCTAGGAAATACAAACAACTTAAACACTCCCTAATCAACAACTGGCTAGTGACAACCTGGTACAGATACTCTGTGCAATACTATTTTTCTGTAAAGAAAACTGAAATTGTGAAATGTCAGGGTTCCACCCTGACACTCAGGTACTGAGGTGGGGTGCAGAGCAGAGGAGAATGGCCTCTGGTAAGTAAGTTCTGGGGGCCAGGACTGATGGCTTCTGGCAACTGACTCCTGTTGATATTAGTAGGGGATTATAAAAAGAAATAGAATTACTTGGACTCTTTACTCTTTAACTCAGGGGCCTCTCACTGGCCTGTTGAGAAGATCATTTAAGAGCACTGGCTGCTCTTCCAGAGGACAAGAGTTCAGTTCCCAGCAACTACAAAGTGGCTCATTACTATCTATAATGAGATATGGTGCCCTCTTCTGGCCTGCAGTATATATGCAGGCAGAACACTGTACAAAATAACTCCGTGGCTTCACAGAGAAAGAAAAAGGATGAAGAGAAAGTCAGACTGACCTGGGCAGTGGTGGTACACGCCTTTAATCCCAGCACTCGGGAGGCAGAGGCAGGCAGATTTCTGAGTTCGAGGCCAGCCTGGTCTACAGAGTGAATTTCAAAACAGCCAGGGCTATACAGAGAAACCCTGTCAAACAAACAAAAAAAGACAGACTGACATCTTCACATTTATTTTTCTCCCAGACTTTTTATAGTTTCTTAGACAAAAGTTCTTTCTAAAATTACCTCACAGATAATATATTAAACAAAAGGGAGTCCCAGAAGACATCAATACTAAGTTCAAAGCAGTGTTTCATTCTATAAGCTCACAAGTTCAAAGCAACAGTTTCACATGCCCTTGCTTTTCCACAGTGCACACTTGTGGCCTCATCCTTGGACCTGACCTGAATAATTAATTTGTTCTAAGCCTATTTTTTTCTTCCTAGTGCAATTTACATGCCATAACAAAAGACTATTTACATGCTGGAGAGAAGGCTTAGCGGTTAAGAGCACTAACTGCTCTTCTGAAAGTCCTGAGTTCAATTCCCAGCAACCATATGATGGCTCACAACCATATGCACAGCTACAGTGTACTCATATACATAAAAATAAATAAATAAATCTTTTTTTTTTTAAGATTTATTTTATTTATTATATGTACGTACACTGTAGCTGTCTTCAGGCATTCCAGAAGAGGGCGCCAGATCTCATTAAGGATGGTTGTGAGCCACCATGTGGTTGCTGGGATTTGAACTTATCACCTTCGGAAGAGCAGTCGGGTGCTCTTACCCGCTGAGCCATCTCACCAGCCCCCTAAATAAATCTTTTTAAAAAAGAACTCTATTTGCAGTGTTTTATTTTACCAGGAGCTTAAAATTACTTGAATCAATTCAGGAGTTCTATAAAATCATTATCAGGAATTATGAAATCATCAATTCATCTAAACAGCATTATTACATGAAAGTACACCTTCATAATGATCTGCAGGAAGTTTGCTCAATAGGGTGAGCTAATGCCCAGGATTCCTTAGCCTGTGTGGTAGTGGCAGGAAAGACACAGCCTCATAAAGAAGCAATCCTGGGGTGAGATCTCTGTGGGAGACCGACTGGAGTTAGCGGGTAAGCGGGGTTGACCGGAACAAGGGAAAAAAAATATCCTGCAACATATGTTAGATCTCATTATTATTTAACATAAATTTTTTAAAAAAAAGAACCATGACAGGAGAGTACCAGAGAAGAGAGTAACAGGGGCCAAGTGATATGAAGGAAGAAACCGGGGGATGGAGGTGGCTTTAATTTCAGAATGGAAGGAAATGTCGATACAGAATGGAAGGGAGGAAAGAGGAGTGAATACCACTACAGGTGTTTGAAAAGCCACAGTGAATCATATTGTTTTATGTTTAGTTTTAATTATATATAATACAGATAAACATGCACATTGTCTCAAAGAAGTTGTGCCAGTCGGAGATTTAATGAGCCCTCCAAGACCCCACAGCTGTATTATCTATCTGGCAGAAGTTGCAGCGCAGGTATGAGAAACCTTTTTTCAAGACTCCCCCAAAACAATACAGACTATTGCTGTTGCCCTTGGTTACCAGAGGTTAAAGATGCGGAAGACACCATGTCGCTCAGACACAGGATTTAGAGATTTCAGCTGGATCTGACCTAAAAAACCCTCCTTCCTGAGGACTGGCTTTCATAGTCCCAGAAGGCGCTGTGCTGCAAGCTGCCGACAGAGGGAAGGAATCAATAGTCCTACCCAGCTGGGACGCCCGAGGAGCACCGTGACCAGATATCCCTAGAGGTGGGTGCAAAGTGGTGCTTATATCTTAGCAGTAACAAACAGCTGTCTAATTGGGTTGTAGGCCTGCTCAGCAAGTGGGAAATCACACCTGGTACTATAAACCTAGCCAACTACAGGTGGCTGGTGAGGTCACGGATCTTAGGAGAACCTATTTTTGTCTCTTTACTAAACCTGCATAATTCCTCACTTTGTTCTAGATTCTTAGCTTTATACCCACAGGCAAGTGTAGCTCTGCTCCTCATCAAAGAAGCAGATTCTCTCTGTGTGACAGACAGACATTATAGAAAGCCATGACTGTTGAAAATGCAGAGAGCAACTGACCCTGGGGTGCCCAGACTCAGTGGATATATCTAGAACACAACCCCCATGACTTAGTTAGGGTTTTTACTGCTGTGAGCAGACACCATGACTATAGCCACTCTTACAGAGGAAAACATTTAATTAGGGCTGGCTTACAGTGTCAGAGATTTAGACCATCATTATCATGGTGGGAAGCATGGCCAAATGCAGGCAGACATGGTGCTGGAGGAGCTGAGAGTTCTACATCAGGATCCACAGGCAGCCACAGGAGACTGTGAGCCATACTGGGTGTAGTTTGAGATTTGAGAACCTCAAAGCCTGCCCCCACAGTGACACACTTTCTCCAACAAGGCTACACCTACTCTAACAAGGACACACCTCGTAGTAGTGCAACTCCTTATGGGCCAATCATTCTAACACATGAGGCTATGGGGGCTATTCCTACTAAAACCACCACACCCCACATCGATAAAGAGGGGATGAAAAGGTTGTAAGAGTCAGAGGTACAGGGAGTCTGTTGTGTGGTTGTGTAGCCTGGGTAATGACAAGGAAGCTCCACCTGTAATACCTCAATAATACGGCTGACTAAACAAGACCTGAATAATGAGATCACCAAAGACATGCTAATGTGGAAGAAGGAAATCTCACAAGGCCCTGAGAACCACAGGCAACTAAAAACTGCAGAGAGAGCCAAGCATGGTGGCGCAAGCCTTTAATCCCAGCACTTGGGAGTCAGAGGCAGGCAGATTTCGGCCAGCCTGGTCTACATAGTGAGTTCCAGGACAGCCAGGGCTATACAGAGAAACCCTGTCTTAAAAAACACCATACAAACCTGCAGAGAGGGGGAAGAATTAGTTTTCCCCAGGAATGAGCCCCCTAGTTGATTATCCACTACTAAATGGTCAGCCCTGAAATCACATGTAAAACAACAGTAAACGGTCTAAGCAGGGTTTGGTTTTATTGTTTGTTTGTTTTTTGGGGTTTTTTTTTTTTTTTTTGGTTTTTTTGGTTTTTCGAGAAAGGGCTTCTCTGTATAGCTCTGCCTGTCCTGGAACTCTCTTTGTAGACCAGGCTGTTCTCGAATTCAGAAATCCGCTTGCCTCTGCCTCCCAAGTGCTGGGATTAAAGGTGTGTGCCACCATGCCAGCTTGTTTTTTTTTTTTTTTTAACACAAAACCTCTTTTAAAAAAAAAAAAGGTTTATTTATTTACATATATGAGTACACTATTGCTCTCTTCATACATACCAGAAGAGGGCATATTGATCCCATTACAGATGGTGGGGAGCCACCATGTGGTTGCTGGGATTTGAACTCAGGACCTCTAGAAGAACAGCCAGTGCTCTTAACCTCTGAGCCATCTCTCCAGCTCTCAGCTGTTTCTTCTTCAGAAAAACACCACCGCAGCAGTAGACCCCAGGATGAGGAGGCAGTAGACCCCAGGATGAGGAGGCAGTAGGCCCCAGGATGAGGAGGCTGTAGGCCCCAGGATGAGGAGGCTGTAGCTTCCATTGAGGCTCAGCAGCTGTTTTAGGGACTGCTGTAGAGGTTGAAGATGTAGCTGTGGGGATAAAGCCGAAAACAAGAAGTAGATCCCTGTCACTGAGCTGGTCCACCTGGTCATGAATAATTCCCTGGAGGAGATCAACTTGTTCTCCCTGTCCTTTAAGGAATCCAAGATTATTGGCTTTTTCCTGGGGGCATCCCTAAAGAAAGAGGCCCTAATGATCCAGCCAGTGCAGAAGCAGACTTGGGATGGCCAGTGGACCAGGCTCAAGGCTTTTGTCACTATTGGGGACTATAATGGTCATGTGGGCCTTGGTGTTAAGTGCTCCAAGCAGGTAGTCACTGCCATTCAAGGGGCCAACGTCTGGGCCCAGCTTTCCATCGTCCCTGTGCAGACAGGCTACTGGGGAAACAAGATTGCCAAGCCCCACATTGTTCCCTGCAAGGTGACAGGGCGCTGTGGCTCAGTGCTGGGGTGCCTTATCCCTGCCCACAGAGGCACTGGCATTATCTCTGCTCCTGTGCCCAAGAAGCTACTGATAATGGCTGGTATTGATGACGGCTGCACATCATCCAGGGGCTACACTGCCACCATGGGCAACTTTGCCAAGGTCACCTTTGATGCCACCTCCAAGACCTGCAGCTACCTGACCCCTGACCTCTGGAAAGAGACTGTGTTCACCATGTCTCCTTACCAGGAATTCACTGACCATCTTGTGAAAATCCACAGTAGCCTGCTCAGAGGAACGAAGCTCCAGCTGTGGCTACCAGATAAGGGTAGCCATGAGAAATAAATTTATACATGAGAAATAAAGTGTGGATTTTTGTTGTTGTTGTTGTTGTTGTTGTTTTAAATGGCTGGGTTATGGTGAAATAGCCTTGAATCCCAGTACTTCAGAAGCAGAGACAGGCAGATCTCTGAGTTCGAGGCCAGCCTGGTCTACACACACGGTCTCACACACACACACACACACACACACACACACACACACACACACACACACACACAGAGTGGGTGTGGTGGCACAGGCCTGTAATTCCAAGTAGTCATAAGGCTGAAACAGGGAAGTAATAAGTTCATGGCCAATATGGGCTATATAACCAGAAAGAAAGGTAAAACACATACACACACACACACACACACAGAGAGAGAGAGAGAGAGAGAGAGCGCGCAGCTGTGGTAGAGTGCCCCAAGGGAAGGGTCTGGGATTGATCTTCTGTATCACAAGCTTGAGGCAGAGGGGATGAGCTCAGAACAAAACAGAAACTAGACCATTCTCTCAACTTTTCCTGTTGACATTCTGTTGACAAATCTTGCAGGTTAAGAAGTCCTTAAAGGTAGTTCCTGATGACAGGGAGCAGGGAGGGGCCAAAATGTGTCAGTGTTTATAAGCCATCAACAAGGAACACTGAGAACTGAACTGAATCCTCTCTGAGAACAGTGCATGCTTTAACCACTGAGCCACCTCTCCAGCCCCTAGTCTGGACTTTTTGAGGGAGAATCCCCAAGTGAGGTCCAGGTCATCCTTGAACTTATGATAGTCCTCCAGCCTCAGCCTCTTAAGTTGCTCGGTTGGCAGGGGTGAGGCTCTGTCGCTGGCTTCCTGCTTTAGATGAGTGTTGCTGGGGTTGGGAATTCCTTGTCTGCCTCACCTGGCTTCCAGTAACAGGCCATCTGCAGACAATAGAGCCAGTCCCGAATGGAGACTGGTTGCTTTTCAAACCTCCCACTGTGCTACAGCCCTGTCAGGGCCTGTCTGTAGAGACAGTTTCCAACTGTGTCCTCGCACACCTAACACAGTGGCTGATTCATCGTTGATGATGGCGGAGTGCACCCGTTATGACTTGAATGTTTGATTCTAAGCGGCCTGCCGAGATGAAAGCTCACTGACTCCTCTACTCTGAGGCCTGCCAAGGTGAAGGCTCACTGACTCTACTCTGAGCTTTGGGAGAACTCCCAGCCATTTGGATGGCTACGGTCTGACTTCCATAGGACATATCTCACAAAGCCATGGGCATTTCTCACACAGGGAAGGAAGGTAGTGATTATCTTAGATGGCTTGCATTGTTTCAGAGCATGAACCAATCCTGGCTCAGAGCTGTCTGAGGGAAGTTGTGAAGCCAGGCTTACATATGCTAGGGCTGTTTAGCCACTTTCTGCTGTGTCAAGATCTCTAATAGATTCTCCAGCCCCACCCATCCCACAGACCTGTAATTCCAAGTGGTCATGAAACTGAAACAGAAAATCATAAATTCGGGCTGGTGAGATGGCTCAGCGGGTAAGAGCACCCGACCGCTCTTCCGAAGGTGATAAGTTCAAATCCCAGCATCCACATGGTGGCTCACAACCATCCGTAACGAGATCTGGCGCCCTCTTCTGGAGTGTCTGAAGACAGCTACAGTGTACTCACATATAATAAATAAAATAAATCTTTAAAAAAAAAATCATAAATTCAAGGCCTGTCTGAGCTTTGTAGACATATCTTAGCGAGCGAGAGAGAGAGAGAGAGAGAGAGAGAGAGAGAGAAAGGAAGGAAGAAAAAGCACACACAAGCCAGGCAGTAGTGGTACAGGCCTTTGATCCCTGCACTCAGGAGGTTGAGAAAAGAGGATCTTTGAGTTCGAGGCCAGCCTGGTCTACAGAGTGAGTTCCAGAACAGCCAGAGCTACACAGAGAACCCCTGTCTAGAAAAACAAAACCAAAAGTAACAAAAAATTAAAAATAAAAATCATTACAAATGAGAGCATTTCTTTCATCTTCACAGAGTGCCCTGTGTCCCATCTGTGGCAGTTCCCCAGTCCCTAGCAGCTGCTGATGTGCTCACATACTTTCGTGTTTTCTAGAAGGTCACAGAAAATAGAACCACACAGCCTTTTGAGCCTGCCTTCTTTCACTGACATAATGCATTTTGAAGTACACCAGCATTGTATCCTGTATTCATGGCTTTTTTTTTTAATGGCTTAAAAATATTCCATTGTGTGGATGGATCACAGCTTGTACTCAACCACTGAAGGACATTCAAGTTTCAGTAGCTGTTGGTAATTATTCATAAAGTCTCAGTAAAAATAAAATCATGTTACATAAACATGTTTATTTAACTTTTTACAATTATACTCACTTTGTGTGCATGTGGGAGGGGTGCACATGCCATGTGGATGCGAGACCAACTTGAGGGAGTCAGTGCCCCGTTTCTGCTGTGTGGGCCCCAGTTCCTCAGTTTTGGTGGGAAGAGTACTTACATGCTTTCCTGACAGCCACTGAACATGGGGTATATTTTGATTTTTGTTTTCCTTTTTTTTTTTTTTTTGACACAATGTTTTGTTATGAATCCCAGCCTACCCTGAAACTAGAGATCCTCCTGCTTCGGCCTCTTTAGCTCTGAAATCAAAGCTACATGCCAGGGGGGCTGGTGAGATGGCTCAGCGGGTAAGAGCACCCGACTGCTCTTCCAAAGGTGATAAGTTCAAATCCCAGCATCCACATGGTGGCTCACAACCATCTGTAATGAGATCTGGAGCCCTCTTCTGGAGTGTCTGAAGACAGCAACAGTGTACTTACATATAATAAGTAAAATAAATCTTAAAAAAAAAAAAAAAGCTACATGCCACCATGCCCAACTTGGACATGAGTTTGTATTGCACATCGGCTTTTCCTGGGAATGGCAGTGGTGACCGAAAGGCTGCCATGTTTTTTTGATGGTCTCTGATGGACAGAAAGGAGACAAGAGGGCAAGAGCAAAACTCTTCAAGGCTTTACCACTATTTGGGCCACATCACACATCAGCTGAGCGCGCTCAGTAAGGGCTCAGTACCCAAACCCTTCAATGCTTTACTTTCTGTGTGGCCTGGGTAAAATGGGAGTGTCCAACTTCTCAGAGCCTTAGCTGTAAAATGGGAGTGTCCAAAGGCAATTGTGACAATTAGATAAGTTAATGGGAGCCTGGGGGTGTGGCTCAGCAGTAGAGCCAGCACAACGGGTGCCAGGCCATGGGTGCCAATCCAAGAAAAAAAAAGATCGCTCATGGACTATGAGACTCTGCCTTAACTGGGCAGTTGAACTTGTAGACCAGGCAGGACTTGAACTCAGAGATCCATCTGGATTAAAGGCTTGTGCCACCACACCTGCCTCCAGCTTGGTTTCTGAGACAGTTTCCCACTGGGTACACTGATTAGACTAAGCTGGGTGTTATAGTATTTGGGGAAGGGTTCTTCAACCCTTCTGCTGCCAAGGAACTATTTCTACGCCCACTCTACGGTTTTAGCTCCTGAGTAAAGGACACAAAGACCTGGTATTTTTATTAACAAGTTGCAAGCTCTAAGCTGGGCAGGTTGTGAGCTGCTCTAGCCTCTAGGCTGCCCGTTTCCCACCCTGAGGTTTCCCTGAGGCTGCCCATTTCCCACCCTGAGGTTTCCCCTGCCTACCTCTGCTCCAAGTGCATTCATTTTCATGGCAGGTCTCTCTACATCTTCTCCCACTTCTCTCTCTGGGACCCCCTGTCTGGGATCACAAGTCCTACCCTGTTTTCCTCTGCCCCTTAACTGGATCCTCAGCTCTTTATGAACCAAGCAGAGGTGATGGAAAACAGGTTGTACATAACTTTGAGACTAGAGATGCTTGGCCTTGCCATCATAGGAACTGCAACACATTGTCTGGGCATGGAAATCAGTGTCTGAATACACAGCGCACAAACCATCCCCCGACAGCTGGCTGTCTGGTCGGCCTACCCAGGGCTGGATTCCAGGTGCCTGCGACCTGCCTGGCTTTGTTTTTCTGTTTTGTTTTTGTAGGTTCTGGTAACCAAACTTGGGCGCTTTCCATACAGAGACCTCCCGTTGGCCCTACTTTTATATTTAGAGACAAGGTCTCAAATTTTACATGGGCTGGCCTTGAATGTGCAGCCCAGGCAGACCTCAAGCTCCCAGCAACTCTCTTGCTTTGGACTCCCAAGTGCTGGGATTTCAGTTGTGAACGACTGGCATGGCTAATTTGCACTTTCAAGACTATTTGGTGTTTGCTTTGGGCCAGCCCTCTCACATCTTTGAGGGCACCTCCTGTACTTATGATAGAAGATGTTAACCTAGCCCCATATACAAAATAACTTCCGGTGTAATTGAACAAGCCCATGCATAACTGCTAAATGTAAGAGCTTCTCCAGGCTCAGAGCCCAGCATGCAATGCGCTTCCCCATGATGGTGGTGGTGGTGGATCATAGAGTCTTTGGCTTTATTTCGGTGTCTGTCATTTGCTGTCAGATATGGAACCCAGGATCCTTGCCTATGTGACCCACACCCTTCGCCACTGAGAAGCACTTGCTTGGGTTTTGTTGTTTGTTTGTTTGTTTGTTTGTTTAAAGACAGGGTTTCTCTGTGTAGCCCTGATGCCCTGAAATTCTGTAGACCAGGTTAGCCTTGAACTCATAGATCTGCCTGTCTCTGACTACAGAGTGCTGGGATTAAAGGCACATGCCACTATATGTTTGCTTTTGAACAACTGATACTTTCTGATAAGCATGGTGGCAGGTGCTTGTCAGCTCAACACTAAGGAGACTGAGGCAGGAGAATCTGGAGTTCAAGGCCAGCTTGGGCTACATAATGAATCCATGACCACTGTGGGTTAGAGGATGAGAATGTGCCTAAAATAATAATAATAATACCCCATCATGAATAAGCCTCAGCCTTACGTAGAGAGCTGGCATTTCCAGATGTGAGATTGTCCCCAAACAGAAAGATTTCTCTTGCATAACACGGTGGACAAGCCAGTATCCCCCCAGATGGCAAGAAACCTTAGTAAAACCCAGATAGGCCCGGCCAGAGGCACACCTGCACTTCTCCATTAAAACCATGCTGTAAATGGGAAGCACTCCATGTCCTCTGCTTTTCTTGCTTCTGGGACAGCTCTTCTGTCCAGTGTGTACTTTGATTTCCAGTCACCTATTTTAAAGGCAGGCTGGCCTTACACGGGAGTCGTCCTACAGCAGCATCCCAGCACTGGACTACAGGAATATGCCACTGTGCCCAGGCTCTCGCTATCTCTATCTTTAAAGACATTTTCTCTCCAAGTGACTGGTTCAGGACACCCTCTCTGATGAGCTGTGGGTTCCCTAGCCCCAAATCCATCAGGTGGGCGGGGGGCAGGGGGGGGTAGGGCTCAACTGGTTCAGTTTTCATGGGGTCAGTACAGTTAGGAAAATCAAAACACATACACCACACACAGCTATACCATCAATGGAAGGCTAAGGTCATTTTTCTCAGGGGTGCCTAAGGCAAGGGTTATCTGACTCTCCTCCTACAGGGCTGCCAGAAAGGGAGTGTCACAGTTGTCCACTAAACAAGATGATTAATCATCCCTTTCAAGAACGCCCTTTGTCCCTTGTCTTTAACAAATGCTGAATGTCAACTTCACTATATTCCACGACCATTCCCTTTGTACAGATGACCACACTGAGACCAGAATGGCTACTCTACCAACCCAAGGTCACACAGCCAAAAAGTGCTAGGATTAGAGTCAGCCTTTCATGCACTGTCTTCCAGGCAATCCCATTCCCTGCAAGAACCACCATTGACTATTCCAGCTTCTCTATGCCTTCCAATTATCAGAAGCTCTCTCCTCTTCCTCACTCAGCTCCGTCCTTGACCGCCATCATCCCAGACTTACAAAACCAAAAGCAAAAAGCACCTACATCAAAGTGTTTGGAAATATTTACGAAGTACCCAGTGGATCTTTAAAAAAAAAATTACGCTGCCCTGTTGGTAAACTCAGACGGCAAAGAAAGTGACATGTACCAGAACGCCAAGAAGCGTAGGAATTAGTAGGAAGATAAGCCAGAGAAGCAGCCCGACTGGAGCAAGCCCAAGGCAGACCAGCCTCACCTCCCTTTACAGTAATGGCCTGGACCGGAAAAACAAAGGGCTACGGGCAGAAGAGGACGGGGTGCCTATTTTTATCCAAGCAGGAAGGCTTGGATGTACTGGTCAGGTAGCTGCCACAAGTCAGGTAGCTGCCACAAGTCACGCAGCAGAACCTCCCAGCGGGCGATAACCTGGGGAAAGGGTGCGGCCGTCCGGGGAGGCCGGTCTCTGTAGCCCCGTCCACCTTCGCGTCAGCACCTGTCCGCAGAGAGAGAGAGTTGCGATTGGCTGGATCCGCCACGGAGGCGGAACCCCAGCAGCCGGCGCGCGCGCGCCCGAGGAAGGCGTTGACCAGAGTAGAGAGGGAAGGGGCGTGGCCCCGCGCGGAAAGCCGTTGGCGGCAGGGTCCCACCCCGGATGTGCTGCGTCACGGAGCGGGCCGCAGCGATTGGCCGCTGTAGTGCGGCGCATCGGGAGGGGCGGAAGGTTCTGGAGGGTTGGCGGGATCTGGAAGCTTCCGCCGGACGGGTATATAGAGTCCGGGACGGGGCAGCAGCGGAGCCGGAGGCGGCGACAGCTGGGCGGCGGTGGCCATGGGCAAGGACTACTACCAGACGCTGGGCCTGGCCCGCGGCGCGTCCGACGAAGAGATCAAGCGAGCCTACCGCCGCCAGGCGCTGCGCTACCACCCGGACAAGAACAAGGAGCCCGGCGCCGAGGAGAAGTTCAAGGAGATCGCCGAGGCCTACGACGTGCTCAGCGACCCGCGCAAGCGCGAGATTTTCGACCGCTATGGAGAAGAAGGTACGCGTGCGCGCGGCCGGGATGACCCGCCGTTTGACAGGCGGGGAAGTCGAGGCACTCGGGGCCTCTCGGAGGCCTCGGCCGGGGATCTAGCGGCGGCGCCGCCTCCTTCACCCTCTGATCCTCGGCTTCAGACGGGAGGAGGAGCTCTGGGCGCGCCGCTCGCACAGAAGCTTCTAGCACGTCTGCCGCAGCCCCTCCCGGTCGGTCGCCTGCACAGCGCCGGAATGGTGCAGATGGAGGGCGGCGGTCGCGATGGGAATGAAAATTGCCCGGGTGTTGATTCTCTTTCCTAGCCGCAAGCTCAGTGCTCGTTCACCCAGGGTTGTGCCTTTCTGGTAGCAGTGCGTAGGAACTTCTTTGTAAGGTGGTAACAGCATAGCTGGGAGGATGGAGCAGTCAGGTAAACCTGGTGGCACCGACATCTAGAGGCCTTACTACCGAATTGTTGTCAGGAAGTAGAACTGAGTAGTGTGTTTCTTGCTCCTGTTGCCATTGGGAGTTAAAGACTTGAGAATCGTCCTTGACTAACAAGCTTTTTAAAATATATACATAAAATCCCTCCCGCTATAGTTCCTGTGGCCTTTTTACTAAGAGCAAAACTTGTTTAGCAGAGTGCGGGGGCTCACACCTCCACTTGGGAGACCGAATTGGGAACGTAGTGAATTTGCTTCAAATCTGAGCAACAGGGTAATGAGCTCCTGTTTCCAAAGGAACCGGATGTTGTGACAATCCTCCCTCTGGGGTATCTGAGTCAGGAGGATTGCCTTGAGGCTACTCTGGACTACATGTTTGTGTGCTACATAGCATTGACAGTAATACATGCAAAAGGAACAAGATGTTACCATTTATTTGAGACAGGACCTCCCTGTTGCTGGAACTTTGCTTTTTAAATTTGAGTGTGTGCCTCCGTGTATATGTGTATAACATACAAATGCTTCTAGAGAAGAGGGTGTTAAAGGTCCGAGAGCTAGAGTTAGACCATGGTCTGCTGCTATGTGGGTGTTGGAAATTGAACATGGTTCTTCTGCCAGATGAGCAAGTACTCTGAGCCGTTTCTCCAGCACCTCATGTTGGAGCTCTGGCTTGTCTGGAACTTGCAGAGATCAGTCTGCACTTGTCTTGAGAGTGCTGGGGTTCTGAGCTCTTTGGTTCAGGGGTTTTATGTTTTATAGGTGTGTTGAAGTGTTTGGGGGTGGAAGGGGGTGGGACTGACTCTCCTGCAGTAACCCTGACTTGTGGTTTTGGTTTCCAGGCCTGAAGGGTGGTGGCCCCAGTGGCGGGAGCAGTGGTGGTGCTAATGGTACCTCTTTCAGCTACACATTCCATGGAGACCCCCATGCCATGTTTGCTGAGTTCTTCGGTGGCCGAAACCCCTTTGATACCTTTTTTGGGCAGCGCAATGGGGAAGAAGGCATGGACATTGATGACCCATTCTCTAACTTTCCAATGGGTATGGGTGGCTTCACCAACGTGAACTTTGGACGTTCCCGCCCTTCTCAAGAGCCCACCCGGAAGAAGCAAGATCCCCCAGTCACCCATGACCTTCGGGTCTCCCTTGAAGAGATCTACAGCGGCTGTACCAAGAAGATGAAAATCTCCCACAAGCGGCTGAACCCTGATGGAAAGAGCATTCGAAATGAAGATAAGATCCTGACCATCGAAGTGAAGAGGGGCTGGAAAGAAGGGACCAAAATCACCTTTCCCAAGGAAGGGGACCAGACCTCAAACAACATTCCAGCAGACATCGTCTTTGTTTTAAAGGACAAGCCACACAATATCTTCAAGAGAGATGGTTCTGATGTCATTTATCCAGCCAGGATTAGCCTTCGGGAGGTAAGGTGCCAGGTGGGTGGAGGAGTCATAAAAAAGAGATGGCTGCTGTGAGAATAATAGTTGTGGGGTTGGGGGCGCTCTGCTGCTAACAGCATGGGGGACTTTGGAGTAGGGTGTCAGCAGGCCTGGCCTGGTGGACCTGACCCTTCTCCAGATAGTCTGGAGGGGTCAAGCTCCTAAGCCAGCCACTGACTGACGCTGTCCTTTTGCTCCCCTAGGCTCTCTGTGGTTGCACTGTGAATGTCCCTACTCTGGACGGCAGGACCATTCCTGTTGTATTCAAAGATGTCATCAGGCCTGGCATGCGGCGGAAAGTTCCTGGAGAAGGCCTCCCTCTCCCCAAAACACCTGAGAAACGTGGAGACCTTGTTATCGAATTTGAAGTGATCTTCCCTGAAAGGATTCCCATCTCATCCAGAACCATCCTGGAGCAGGTTCTTCCCATATAGCCACCTGCATTCCTCCAGGACTGAGCCAGGGACTTACCAGAGCTGCAGATTTCCAGACCGTTCACTGGGTGCATACTGCGGGAGGGCCCAGGGAGGGCTTTTGCTCTGCCGAATGTTTTCCACAGAATATATTACAATCTTTCAAAGTCGCGCACTAGACTACAGTGGTTTTTCGAGCGGTAGGCAGGCGGTGGGAACAGCAGCCCTCCTGGAATGGACCTACCCTCTGCACCCCAGCTCCTGCCCAAGGGTGTAAGACAGGCCTGCAACTGGACTCTTGCCCTCTGTTGTCCTTAGCTTCTGTCTGTCGTGTGACAGTGGCCCGCCATCTCAGTTGCCAGACCCTGTGCACTAGACAGTCTCCACTGTGTGAGAGGTCCTTGTTTTATCTGTATTTGTCCCATGCCTTGTTCCTCCTCCCCAGAAGAATCCTGTCTTGTCTTGGCCATCTCAAATTGAGACCAATCCCGTAGGACTGCCAGGCCAGCATCACAAGCAATACCTGGTTGCAGGACCACAGGGCCAGCCTCCTTCCAGGTTCTGGGGCCTGGCCAGCTAGGAGATCCCCTGGACCTCTGGCTCCATTGACATCAGATGGCTGGCTTACAGTCATAGTACTTGCTGGTCCAGAGGTAGTCCTTGGCCACACCTGGCACTTCTCAGAGGCACAGGTGATTTTGTGTGTGTGGGTATGTGGGTGTGTAATGGACTCTGAACTTTCTCAGAAGGATACAATCCTTTTGGATTTTGCACAGTCCTAGATCTAATCCCTTTTGATAAAAGGGTCTTTGCTTCTGATGAAAGGAGCACTGTGGAACGTATGTAAATATGTTTTTATAATTCCATTGGAAGCTGGTGTGCACTCAGACGGAAGCAGTCCCTGTCAACTACTGTCTGTCTAGGGCTGTGATGGGATCAGACCTGGGCATGAAAGTATCTGTTCTTTGGAGCTAGCCTGGTGCTCTGACCATTCGACTCATTGTAAGTTGCCACTACCAACACAAGACCAAAGTGTGTGACTTGTCATTATGCAGTGTGACAGCATTAAAGACTGATGCTAAACCTCAGGGGAGCAGTCCTTCGACTCTGTTTGAGGGCTTTGCTGGGGGGAGGAGCGACATGGTTACTGTTCTTATTCTCAAAAGAAAGCTATATTTCCCTTCCTGGGACACATTGGTTTCTCGTTCTGAACCCCAGCATCACTGTGGTGACGGTTGGGGTAGGAGCCCGCCCTGCGTGCCTTTTCTACTTTGCAAGACTCCTGGCCACATCTGAGGACTTAGTAACTACCAGGGCTGAGGATTACAGTGCCATCTGCCTGAATTCCCCCTTCCAACTTGGTAGGGCAGGCTAGACCAGAGCTAGGATGCACCTGCCCAGAGCTGGCTGCCCTGGGGAGAAACCCACTTCCTTTCCCAACTTGATAGGGGTGTCTGAGAACTTATTTGAAGAGGTAGGTCCATTATAAAGCAATGTGTTGGTTTTGTTTCTGTGTTCTGGTGGTTCTGGTTGTGGAGCCCAGGGTTATGTTCTCCAGCTGACTACAGCTACTAGCCATGCTGCAGTCTGCTCAACAGTAAAACCTGTTTAAGAAATTGAAACAGAGCCGGATGTGGTGGTGCACGCCTTTAATCCCAGCACTTGGGAGGCAGAGGCAGGCGGATTTCTGAGTTCGAGGCCAGCCTGGTCTACAGAGTGAGTTCCAGGACAGCCAGGGCTATACAGAGAAACCCTCTCTCGAAAAACCAAAAAAAAAAAAAATTGAAACAGAAAAATCCCAGAGCCAGATGTGACATCTGTAAAGTCAGCACTGGGAAGGCTAAGCCAGGAAATAGTTGGAAATGTGTCTAAGCTATGGTAGAGTATTGGTCCAGCCTATGTAAGTCTACCTAAGAGAGCTGCTTTCCCTTGCTACCAAGGACAACTCTGGAATGTTTGTTGTTATTTAATAAAATAGTTCCTCTAGTCTCCCTAACACATACGAGGTGCTCGGCTACCACACATGCTATGGCTGCAGACTGACCTCAAGAATAATATACAGTCACTTTTAGAGAGATGAGCTGGTTTGCGATCAGCTAGGGAGCTTGTATGCCCACAAAGAACGATGTATACAGTTCTAGAATCCCGCAAATCACATGGACAGCAACCTCAGGAGTAGGGTCTTTGGGGAGCATACTGTTCTCAGGCCAGGGCATGTCAGGCCCTGGAGTATAGCCTGGCACCCGACACCTTGACATGGCCTGAGCCTGAGTTTCCCTTCCTATTGCAGCATGACACCAAAGAAATAGAACTCTGCTTTTTGTGCAGTCTAGAGAGTGCCTGTGAGGGCTCAGTAGTTCACAGTGCTTGCTCTCATGTAAGACCCAGGTTCAGTTCTTGCCCCCCGCCCCCCACATGGTAGTTTGCCTCTATAACTCCAGGTCCAGGAAATCCAACACTTCAGACATCAAGCATGCATGTGATGTGCATAATACATTCAGGCAAGACACTCATATAAATACATCTAGAAACTTTTGAGAATGTGCCTGTGCTTATGTAAGCGTAACTTCTAAGTTCAGTTTCACTTCTTGGCTTCAATTAGCACAATTTGAAACTAGAAAGGGCTCACAGAGAGCAGCTCACTGCCCTCCCGAATGCTGTGTTTTCTGAGGGCTTCTGCTGAGGCACTATACAAGGTGGTTTGACTCTATGCATCCCTGCTGCACAGCAGGGCAATAGACCTCCGTTTCTCATACTCCATCTCTATCTCATTTCCTGGGTTTCTATCTTATTCTACTGGGATAGTTGTAAAGATCAGTTGATGACAACAGCTTCTGTATCTAGTTTGAATTTTCACTTCCAGGTTTGAATCTCAGCTTGACCTTTTTCAGGCTGTATGATCTTAGACAAGGAAACTGACTTCATTACGCCAATGCTTCAACTGTGAAATGAGTGTAGTTAATGTAGGACCCTGTTCTGGACAGTTTGTCTTGCACTTGACCAGTAAACTGCTTGCAAGGTCAAGACTAGCCTATGAAACTTAGAAATTAGACACTGTTTCACAAAGTAAAAAAGAAAAAATAAATAAATAAAAAGAAGAAACCTGTGTGGCACATGCCTTAATCCTGGTACAGGAGGCACGGCAGATTTCTTGAGTTCCAGGGCAGCTTGGTCTATGTAGTGAGTTCCAGGACAGCCAGACTGTCATAGAGGCATATCAAGACTCTTTCCAGGAAAAAAAAGCCATTAATTTCTTGTAGAAAACCCAAGTTTGGTACCCAGAACTCATGTTAAGTGGCCTACAGGGGATCCAAGGCCCTTTTCTGGCCTCTGGGGACCCTTATGCTCAACATGAACGTAGACATACAGCATAGTCATGCATCACACTACACAGGCCAGGCGTAGTGTGGCATGCAGCTTCCATCTCAGTACTTGGCAGGACCAAGTGGACCTCTGAGGATAGCAGCCTACATAATTCTAGAACAGAGCTACATAGTGAGACACTCCCCCCAGAGAGGGAAAGGCATAGTGTGTAGCTTAACGATAGAGTGCTTGCCTGGCATTGCAAAGGACTCAAGTTCCATTCCTTGTACTGCAAAAATATAAAAATGTATAACTACCTCTCTTCTAGGTTTATATGGATTTCCAGATATGTAAATGGCACACACATACCACACAGGTACTGACACAGAACAGTATTGTATGTCAGCTCCACCCATACACCTACCTTCCTAAAGACAGACAAGTCTATCCTGGATCAGTGCTGTGGCCAAGTCCCAGGAGCCAAACCCAGGTGAATTGCTGACCTCAGTAGAGCTCTGCTGAAGCAGAAGCCAAAGCTAAAGTAGGCCTACTTCTTGTTAACCCCTGCCACTATTGGACAAGCACCAGAAAATAGGTACCAAGGCCAGGGAGCTCCAGTTTTGAATCCCAGCTCCAGCTCCCTGATTCTGTGTATTGTTGGACAAGTGATTCCACATCTCTGGTCCTCTCGGTAATCTTTGAGAAATAGAAGAAATGTCTGGTGTGATGTCAAAACCCAGAAATCCAGCACTCTGGAAGCTGGTCTGTATACCCAGTTCCAGGTCAGCCAGTGCTACATAGCGAGACTCTTTCAAAAAGGCAGGGAGGCTCAGTGGTTAAGAGCACTGGCTGCTCTTATGGAGGACTGGGGTTTGATTCTCAGCACCCACATGGTAGCTTACAACTAGCTGTAACTCTAGTTACAGATCTAATCGATGTGATGACCTCTGCTGGCCCCAGTGGGTACCAGGCATGCACGGTGTGCACACACATACAGATAGGAAAGCAAAACACCCAATGTTAGTAATAACTTCGTGGTCCCAAAGAAAGAGATCATCACTCCAACTGACTGGACAAGAATTCCTGATCAATAGGGTCAGCTCAGAAGAGACAGGAAGTGCTCTTGGTTTTTTTTTGTTTGGTTTGTTTTTTCTAACTCTGGTGGTGGCTGTGTATTTTCCCCATTAGCTGGGGTCCAACCTCACAGTCTTATCCTATTGGCTTGTTTGAAAAGAACTGGCTCACTGGAAATGAAGGAGGAGGGGGAAAGAGGTCCCAGCTCCAGACTATCTAATTCCTGGAGACGCTGGAGCCTTTGTATAAACAAAGGTTTGGGGGGGGGGTGCGATTAAAGCATCCCCATTTCCCATGTAAACATGAGGTGGGTGTGGCCAGCCGCCTGTAATCCCAGTGGATACCCAGAGGAAACTGCCTAGACTATCGAAAATTGGAAGCTGTGGGGCTGGAGAAAGCAAGGTCATCTTGGAGCCTCCACATAGACACACAGGTAACATATACCCACACATTCAAACACACACACACACTACACACATGCAAAAGAAAAACCTTACAGAATTACAATTTTCAGTATTCAGAAGCTGAGGCTTAAAGGATGCGAGTTCAAGGACACCCTAAGGTACATAATGATGCCATCTTGTGAGATATCCACCAGTGGAGACCCTCAGACACAAGTTCAAGCGAACAGGGAGTCTTTAGTAGCTGACTGGCAACTACACTGGCTATTTGGGACCCTTAAGCAATCTCAGACTTTTCTGAGGGTGAGCTTTTAAACACAAAAACCACATCCTAGGAGGACACAGCTCAGTTACCAAGAGCAGTTACCCAGGAGTGTCACTACAGAAGCCAAAAGCAAGGTCAGTACACATAGGGACTTTCCCAGAATTATAGATTCTGATAAATTAGGTCTTTGTTCTCATTTGGGCAGGTGGTGCTGCCTGCATGCTGGGTTCCATGACCTGAATGGCACTCCATCATGGAGTCAGTCTCACTAAGGTCTGGGTGCCTGCTAGAATTGTCAAACAAAAGACAACCCAACTCTTGGGTCAAATTGATGTCAATGAGAGCTGTGTGCTTGGCACACGAGATGCCATGGCTATGGATTCCAGCATGGTGGGAAGAGATAAAAGGAGCTTATTCCTGAGGCTAACCAGAAGACTGCTTTCTATTCTCACCATTCCTAAAGACTGCTGCTGGGTGACAGTCATATGGTAAGCAATCATCCATTTAATAGGTACTTTTTGAACATCCACTGAGTTCCAACTGTGATCTTAGTGATAGGAACAGTGGGGAAGCAAACAGTCAAATGCTCTTGTCTTTGGTCTGGTGAACTGGTCCAGCCTTAAAAGTGCTGTGACCACGCCTGCCAACATGAGTTTGACACCCGGAACCTGCCTGGTGGAGGGGAACTAATTTCCTCAAGGTGTCCACCGGCCTCCACTAGCATGGCATGCCCAGACACACAATAAGTAAATATTTAAAGAGATTTATTTTTTTTCCCTTGTTCCGGTCAACCTCGCTTGCTCTGCTCGACCC